>JWIU01000093.1:0-216464 GCA_000966885.1 Xylaria sp. JS573 | reverse complement strand
CCCCCCCCCCCCTTTGCCCCCGGTTGGAAGCCGCTCCGGCCCGGGCTCCCTCCCAGCCAGGTATGTGAGTGGGAACGGGGGCGCTTAGAAAAGAAAAGAAAAAAAAAAGAGTGAGAAGGGAAAAGGTCGAGGGTATATAGGCAGCAGGTAAGGTAGCAAAAATTTAGCTATCCATATATATTTTTGACAGCTAACGAGGGACGAGATCTCCACCCAGAAAAACTACAGAGGAGAGGTCCCCCGTGTTTTCGTAGCTGGTGTATACAAGAGACCTTACTGATGTTATGTTGGCATGATGCCTGCGGGTAACTTGATTACTTAGGTAACGCTTCTCTGCGTAACTGGCTGGCAGTTGACATGGCGCTTCTACGTAAGTCGAAGTCACGATTACTGCGTATAGTAGTAGAAGTCAAGCACTACAACACCCTCAGTTCTCTGAGCATGTAAGTGCTAGCTAGACAGAGGCTGCTTGCGAGAGAGGGTCAGCAGTAGGTAACGAGCGGCATCCTCGCTCCAAGACCTGGATCTCACAAGGAGATCTGGCAAGAAGATGGTGGTCGCAAGGCCAACGACAGCTCGACTTACTTGGGCAGAGCGCGGTGGCACGCGGATCAACAGCAAGGTGACTGGCTTGATCTGGGAACTCGGAGCTCGCGGCGCATGGTAGATGTAGCTAGCTGGCTTGGGACCAAGATACGGCGACTCATCTAGATATTCAGGCCAGCGAGCGGGCCCGTCCGCACCAAGTATACTGTACCTGGAGACGCGTTGGTGTCGCGCTTGGGTTTCTGCCCAATCTCGAACCCGCGTGTTTTCTAACGCCACTGAGATGGGTCAGAACGTGGCTATCTGCCGGTCCTTCACCAGGCTGTAGACGGCTTCTGAGAGGATACGCTCTCCCACGTGGCACCATCTTACTAAGAAGCCTCTGATGCAGCTGGGCAGACGTATATGAAGCTATAAATATCTGTTTCAGGCAGTGAATCGAGCAGGCGGCAGAATGGGGTGAGGTTTGATAAGGGGGCGGAGAGTCTAGATTCTGCCGCATGGGCCAGCTGGTCAAGCTTGTTGTCTAGAGCGGCCTTTGCTTACGGGGTGTCTCACGGGGCGTTTATCTTGACAACTCGAAGATAACGGACAATTTAGTCCACAGGCGAAAGCCGAACGAACTGTCAGAACCTAAACATGGTGGCGCCCTCTGAGGCTTGGTACTAGCCAAGGCTCGCTCAGGGGAAAGGCTGGGCCAGACCACACAGGCAAGGGCAGTGTGGATGCTAGATGAACGGTGGGCAAGAAGCCCCAATTCCCCCAACAGAACGGCGTTCCCTCCTCAAAACAGCCACAAGTATGTGACAGTGGCATGATGCCTTTCTCCCCAAAGAAAAGATCGACGAGCCTACGGGCCCTGGTACGCGCACCTTTCGCAGCCTTTCACCTCGTATTTCGCGGATCGCGACTTCAGCTTCCCTCGTAAAGCAGAATCACAACTTCGAAAGTATCGGACGTTCTCATTGTTTTCAGTCTTACCTGAAACCGAGATCATCCCCCACGAAAACGTGGGATAGATGAAGGCGAAAGCTTGGATAGGGGTTAAGACTCGCAACCCAAAGTGGGGTCCCACATACGTGAATTCGGGAGCAGCCGCTTCCCGATGGCTATGATGGAGAAACTCGGCATTAGGGGAGGAGGCCTTCCCCGTGGGTTGCGGCCTTCCACACCTGGTTGCGACCATCTCGGAGCTAAGGAAACGCCAGGTCCCATTATGGGAAACGAATCCCCTTGCAGGGACGACCATGTAACGTATCGATAGAAGATGCACATCTGTAATGCCGCAAAAGCCCCGTTTGGGCAGCTGAGGCGTGACCGAGATATGATAGGCCGACGGTCTCGCCTCACTCACAGGTGAGGCGGTGGAAAGAGGATAGCGCGGACTTTAGCCGCCTACTATTATCGTGAGTTGATGTCACTTCCTGGCACAAAAGGGACGAACGTGCTACCAGGGGCACAGCCCAGCAAGAGGGTATGCAATGCGGTTGACAGGGTTCGGCCACGAGTGCATATGCGTCGGTGCGGTGGTGGCTGGCAACGACTAAGTTAGGTTCAGATAATCCATGAACCCCACGAGCGATGACGATACTGGCGCGGATGACACGCAGCTCCGGAGTAGCGTGCCGGGCCTGTATCACGACCGCATAAGTGGTAGGGCTAGAGGCTAATGCCCCAGAATGGATAGCTTATTCTACAGATTCGGTCCTTGCAGAAGGCTTGGGGCTGTGGTCATCGGCATGTCCTCGATTGGCTCCTCCGCCTTGTGTCCTTTCCCAGGTGTTTGGGAATGTCTGGGAGATGCATGTGGCGTCTGTGGGTGAGCTCATACAAAATCTCTGACAACCCGTACCTGGCACGATCTACTACTACAGAACAGTAGTACAAGGGGAGATCGAAGACATCATGGCGAATGAAACATACGTTACCGCGGCTATGCTCTGGGTACTGCTAGCTAGCCGAAGAGGTCGCCTGACCAACCAACCAACCTTTCTGGTACAACTACTCGGAGCCATACATTAGCCGCCAATGATACGGTGGGATAGGAAGACAAAAATAGAAAAAAACTGTCTCCTGGAAATACTTACCAGAAGCGGTGTTTAGAGACAGAAATCAAGATCGATATCTGGATCACCGCCACAGCCCATCTGTGCTTGCAGTAGCAGTGTGTATGTGAATCTGACACACGCTTGGTGAGAAAGAGGACCCGGCAGAGTTTTTTCACCTAATAAGATGCCCCGGATATTGCAGAATCTGGAAGGGTGGCTCGGGACGGTATGCAGAGCAGTATGCAGCCCAACCCTCGCAGAATAACTAGACATGTTAGTGGATGTTGATTGGGCGAGTAGACCCTTCAGGTCACCCACCCAGCTCGGATACCCCGTCCTCTTGCCTCATCGGGACAGCCTGCAGATGGGAAAACTATTGTTCCCGGTACGGACTGGGTATAGATGCGGCTCTCACACGACTAAAACGGCCGGGACCCAGGTGTTCTCGACAGTTGCAAACATTCGGTCAGTGGCGCAGTCGATGGTTTCAGTAACATGGCGAACTCTGTCGACAAAAGCGGTATCTTTTGCGAGTTGTTCAACGTCCTCTTGAACGAACGACCGAATGGCCGAGCGACCGACCTATGTAAGCAAAAAGACGGATTTTCCGGACGAGAGGTCGCGTGTTTATTGGACGGCGATTGGAGCCTGGCGTTGTGGTAATAAGGCTGGACGTACGGGCAGCTCATTCGCTGCCGACAAATGATGCAGAGAAATTACGTTGTAACAAGACTGACGTGTTGTGTGCGTGGACGAATGAGGAATGGGCGAGCAAACCCCGTACATGTATCTATACCAGTCCCCGGTGCAGAGTGAACATCATAATGGCGGTGCTTGTACTATGCGTAGGTAGAGTACCTCCTAGGGCGAGCTATACCTCGACGATCTCCATCAAGGTCGCCGAGGAATTACCTAGGTAGGTTGGTTCTTGTATGCGGTCGGGGGCGGCGAACGATTACCTACCTACCGACTACTAGAAGCCATCGTGCGAGAGGACGCCAATGCCAATGCCAATGCCAATGCCACTGCCACTGCTCTGCTACAGTGTTCATTTTAAGTTGAACAAGTTAGATTAAAAAAAGAATAAAGGCTGACGGACTATTTAGCAGATAGATTGCTTCTTTGCGGGCATGGCGGCATGGGTGCGGTGCGTACAGTTGTCTCGAGACGAGAGGATGGAAGATGCAAAGAGGATGGAGGTGGTGGAATCGAATCGGATTTGGAGAGGTGAAAGCGGTCTAAACGCCGACTGGCCAATGCCATTGACATGTGGGGATTCCTTCCTCTTCAGGTTAAGCTTGGCTGGAATGTACGAAGTACATGTAATCACCTTCGATTGCCGGCTTACCGTCGTTTGCTGCTGCTGCTGCTGCTGCTGATGCTGCTGCTATGGCTGTACGATACCTGACTGACCTCCCCAGAATACCTACAAGACAATATACTGCCTACATCCATACCTACGCAGATACAGGGCTACCGCCATCGACCCCAAGATTAGGTCAATTGTTGTGTACCTAATTGGCTTACTCGTTCTGGCTAATCAAAGCGCCTGTCTTTCTTTCTTTCTTTCTTCGGTCACCCATCCCTCACGGTCTTGAACTACCTACCTAGGTAGGTTATCAGGTAGGAGGTAGGTATTCATCTAAACTGCTCTTTCAACGCCCGAAAGCTTCCAAAAACATGCGCGAGTTATAATTTGAGAATTGAGCGCAAATGTAGGACGTGGACCTCGAGCCTCCTCCCCTCCCCGCTACGCTAGTAGATACAGCAAAGGTCGGCGCTTCGCAACCCCCACCTCGCCTACGCCCTTGAGTCCTAGGGCATCGCTCTCGTCCGATCAAGTTGCATTGTACTTGTAGTAGTAGCAGTAGTAGTAGTCGACAAGACAGTGGACTGTCGCTCAGGTAAGACAGTTATCGTCACGATATCCTTCTCTATCTGGGAGTTTCCGCGGAACCATCCCTGCAAGGCCAGTTGTGTCCTTCAATTGCCCTTCCCTGCGCTGCACTGCCTGACCGCCCTGCTGGGTTTGATAGTACATTCGCGCCTGCGCGTACGGACTGTAGGTATCCATGTACTTCGTACCCCGTACATGGCAAGGGTATAGCCCAGCCAGCAGAGCTTAGCATCATAACCTCACGCTCCAAGGCAATGTACCGCTAGCACAACCACTGGCGCTGCCACTGACCGTCACTCGTGCAGAACGCTCGCATACGTCCTTCCATCTATACTCCACTGCTCTCTCTACGGCAAGCACGCACGCACGCACGCACGCACGCACGATACACACCATACACCCACCATACACCACACACTACACACCACACACCACACCTCGAAGCCGCAGTATACCACTACTCACTCCCTCCACCGTCGGCCTCTCCACGACGAGCTTCATCTATAAGAACCTACGCCCCTGCGCCCTACGCCATATCGCTCTAATCGCTATATCGCCTTATATCCACCGCCTTCCAAGACATATATATCCACTCTGCTGCCGCCGAGCTCCATCCGCGAACCGAGCTCCTTCGCCTCTCGAGCTAGGTATCTCCCCGGCGCCTTGCCGACCCCCCCCCCCCCTCGTCGTCGTCGAAACACAGTCACGCGTGGTCCAACTCGCTACACTACTACCTATCCGACATCTTGATATGTCGGGTTACGGGTACCCGGGCAATTATGGTCCGCCGCCGCAACAGTACCCCGGCAACTATTACCAACCGTATGATCGCCCCGTCCATCATCAATGCTCTCTGCCTCTGCAAAAAAGCCGCGAGCGACGCCATCCATCCCACTAACCTCTTTCCAGCCCACCCCAGTCCTTCAACAGCTACCCCCCGCCTCAGGGCGGTCCTCCGGTGCCATACGGGTATAGCCAACCGCCGCCTCAACCCTACGGCTACGGTCAGGTGAGGACTCTCGATGCGCGAACTTGTACCTGTCGACGACCCCGCTGACATCAATCGCTGAAAAAAAGGGCCCGCCCCCGCAACCACAGTATGGCGGCTACGGCCAACCTCCGAGCCAATACGGCAGACCCGGTAAGATAGATCGTTTGCGCGCTGCTGATAGCCTCGAACCTAACCAGGCGGTCCAGGCATACCGACGGTGAACTCGAACTCGTTCAGTCATGGCAATCACCACGCTCCCCCGCCTCCCCCGACGGGCCCGCAACACTTCGGCCACGGCGCGCCCCAAGGGTACGCGTTTCAGTATAGTGCCTGTACGGGCCGGAGGAAAGCGCTCCTCGTCGGGATCAACTACTTCGGCCAGCGCGGCCAGCTTCGGGGTTGCATCAACGACGTCCGGAACATGTCGTCCTACCTCGTCGAACATTTCGGCTACAAGCGCGAGGACATGGTCATCCTCACAGACGATCAGCAGAATCCCATGAGCCTGCCGACGAAACAGAACATATTGCGGGCCATGCACTGGCTGGTCAAGGACGCGAGGCCGAACGACTCGCTGTTTTTCCACTACTCGGGTATGTCGGCACTTGTGGTGGTCTTGGCTGCCGTGTTGCTCCTGTTCCTAACAGTTTGCCAGGTCACGGCGGTCAGACGAAGGATTTAGATGGCGACGAGCCCGATGGATACGATGAAGTAATCTACCCCGTCGATTTCCGCCTGACCGGCCACATCACCGATGACGAGATGCACCGGATCATGGTGCGGCCCCTGCAGTCGGGTGTCCGGCTGACGGCGATCTTCGATTCGTGCCACTCGGGCACGGCGCTGGATCTCCCCTACATCTACTCGACCCAGGGCGTCCTCAAGGAGCCCAACCTGGCCAAGGAGGCCGGCGCGGGCCTCCTCGGCGTCATCTCCTCGTACAGCCAAGGCGACCTCGGCGGTGTCGCGAACAACATCATGGGCTTCTTCAAGAAGGCCACCAGCGGCGAAGACGCGCACAACCGAGCCCTGGCCACCAAGACCTCGGCGGCAGACGTCATCATGCTCTCCGGGAGCAAGGACGACCAGACTTCGTTCGTATACCCTTTCATTACAGTTTCGTCGCATTGATTTAGCATTCCAAGCTTTCACTCTCGTTTAGATCGCATGGGCGGGAAATCCTGTCTTTATTACCTTTAGAGTCGGATTTGTATGAGATATATATACTTGGAAGAGCATTGCATATGAGGCAGGGACACAAGTGTGGCATCTGGACGGGGATTTGTCAACCCTACGACTGGAGCAGGCAAACGCGGTTGGCCTTGGTGGTTGGAACGGAGATTTGCTTGTATATAGACGAGATTGGATCTTTTCCTATCCGCTCTAGATCAGAGTACAGCCAGTGTTGCTGTGACTTTGTATCTAGAGCGACGGGTTGCGTTGGTTCGGCCGAGTGGCGAAGATTAGCCACCCGCCTTGTCTTCGATTTCACACCATACATGTCTTACCTACTCGATATGGGGTTCGTTCACTGACCGGGCTCTATCTAGTGCGGATGCAACAATCGCTTCTCAGGCCACGGGTGCGATGTCGTGGGCGTTCATCACGGCGCTCAAGAAGAACCCGCAACAGAGCTACGTCCAGCTGCTCAACAGCATCCGAGACGAGCTGGCCACGCGGTATTCCCAGAAGCCTCAGCTCTCATGCAGCCATCCCCTGAGTATGTCGACTCTCTCCTCGCCTCTGGCATACCCACCTTTTATTAACCGTCCACCCCCTTAGATACCAACCTGCTGTTTGTGATGTAGACAGACATCGTGTTCGCGCGTGTGTGTCTTGGTTTTTTGGGATGTGGTTGTTGCTTGCTGCGGAAAGCGGGAGCACGTAAAGACTGTTGTTGTTGTTGTTGTTGTATATGGGATCATTTTCTTTACTGCCATTGTCGTCGGTTGGGTTGTCACGGTTTTTTATGGTATTTTAGCATCCTGGGGGGGCAGGTTTCTTCGGGGGGTGGGTGGCGGGGCGGTGCAAACTTCATTCTTGGCTTTTTCACACAAAAGGGGGGCAGCGAGGGGAGAAAACCTACCTAGTTTGATATTCGGGAAAGAGGAGTGAGTGAGTAGGCGCTGGGCGGTTGGCCGTCTGTTCAAAAGAAAAAAATCACATGTAAGGGGTTACCCGTTTATTCAGCGATATCAGTATCCTCTATCTAGCGTTATTCAAAATCCCTAGGCTGTGGGTATCATACAAAAAGACTTTATATATGATTATCCCAAAGCTTTCGTCTGAGGGAAGTAGGTAGACTGGCCAGCTTCCCATCTCTACATATGCTCTTTCGTGAGCGAGCGATCATCACTCGTCTCTTGCTTGACCTTACGCTATGCACTCCCTACTTATGCTACACTGCTGCTGCTGCTGCTGCTGCCGCCGCGAGTACCTACCTATGCGTCGCCATATAGTTTCGCGTAGGCAGCACGCGGAGCGGCGAGGAGGAGCCGTCTATCATCTGCAAGAGCATGCGTTTTCACCGCTCAAGTAAGTACTTACCGCCAGTCCGTCGCAAGCTCCTCCCAGAATATATATCACCGCCGGACTTCTCACGTCATCATCTTCACCGCGGGGCTCGGACCCTGAGGCCTTGGTAGTGGCGGTGCTGCTGTTGCTGTTCGTTCCTGTTGGTGATACAGGTTGGCTCACAACAGCCGACGCGCGCCCTTTGGCTGAAATACGCCGCGGGTTCCGTGGTGGAGTAGCTGTTCCGAGGGGGGCGAAGAGAAGAGTCGGGACCAGATTTGTGCTACCATGGACGGCTCGGGTATCGGTACTCAATGTGGCGGTCTTTGTCTGGTGATAATAATAGCCATGAGAGGGTGTGATGTATGTATATACGAGTTGGATGCTACTCGCCCGTCCGAGGGTCGAGGGAATCATCTGCCTACGTAACACATCTTCTGCGTCGTCTCCTGGGGGCGATTCCCACCCCTATGTATGTATGTATGATTGGCGAAGCGAGGTCAAACGTGTGTACGTAAGCGATAAAGAGACTCTGCTCTAAAACAGAGCCTCAAGTATCGAGTAATACCAACTCGAGTTCTTGTCTCACGATGCTTCCCACTTGTTTGCTTTACCCGCTCCCTCCTCCTCCTCCCACATGACAGCAATGAGACCCAATGACTCACGGAAACAACAACAACAACAACAACAAGGGGGCGAAAGAGACCGGCATCGAATGCCCCCGACCAATTTATCTATGTAACCGCCTGTTCACTTACATTCTTGCTAGTCCTCGGGCACTCCCGGATACTACATGATATATCTGGGAGCTGACGCCCCCAAGGGGGCTGGCTGTAACTACTGCTACGTAGGCACGGAAAGCAGGTAAACAAATAAGTCGATAATTCGGTTTGCTTGTTATTTGGTAGGGGGGGCTGCCGGGTCGGCTACGCCGCCGGGACACAGGCGGTCTGCAAACACATAGGAGGCGCGCGTATTTGCGCAGAAGGTTAAAAAGTGTGTGTATAGGGGGGCGGGGGTAAGGGGGTTAAGGGGACTTGAGACATGATGATGATGGAACGGGCGAGGTCATCAGCAGCCAACCAACACAGGTTCCTGGAACACGTTCATGTTCGGAAGGCCGGATAGAGGGAGATGGATTACACGGGCGAGCCAGAGCCTCGTGAAAGGAGTATAAGACCACGAGAACCTCGCGGGGCTCTTTGTGTGTTCCCGTCTACCGGCTCAACTCAACCTCCCACCTCTATCGCCGCCATCTTCGTACCTCCGTCTGCATCCACCGATACTGCCTACCTACCCACCTACCTATCGACCTACCTGTCCTCCAAGACACCTCCAGCTCGCAAAAGCTCGCCAACGGAAATCCCCGCCATCAACGGGAAGCAGTGGCGCACCATAGCCTGCCTTATACTATCCCAGCAACGATGTCACAGCTCGGAGGCGGTCCGCCACCGCCAACGCCGCCTCCGGACCCGCCGACGCCGCCCGCTGCCCGGCACCCGGCGCCCGCCGCGGCGCCGCAGCGCCGTGAGGGGGCTGTCCTCGGCTCTGTGACCGTCCGGCTGTCCGTCTTACCTGCTGTCCGTCTGACGGTCCGCCGGCCCTGAAAGGTCCACTCCTGTTCACGCCTTTTTACCGTTACGAGTTATGTTTACGAAGGAAAAGGGGGGTGGCGGGGTGTCAGAGCGCGGAAAAGACGGGAGGAAGGAAGGAAAGAAGAGGAAAGAAAGGGGGTAGGTAGGTGGGGGGATGAGGTTGGGGGGAAGCGGGGCGATGGGATAGAGGGTAGGAGAAGGATGAATGGGTATGATGATGACGAGAAGGCTGGGGGGGTAAGGATAGGGGGTACTACTAGGTGATATGGACGTGAGTAGGGGGGCCTTTCCATCTTCTTATGTGCTTGTGCGCCACATGAACCGGCAAACAAACGAAACGGCCGACCAAGTTACGCTTATAGAGACATGGATGGCTATGGATTATACCTAGAAAGGCACCGGGTCCAAGGGATTGGGCTGAGGATACGGGCCTATCTACAGCAACGGAGGGGGGGAAAACCATGAACTTACTTAGACGTCTATCTACTACAATATAAGATTTTCTATTGTATCTAGCATGATTTCGGAATTGGGATTTGTTTTCACTTCACACCGCCGGCGCAGTCGTGATGGATAGACAAATAGACACTTCCTAAGCCTCAACGATATCATAGGTATCGATAGGCATATATGCTTGAGACAACAGTGGCGAGGGTACCAGTGACAACCCGCCCTGCCTTTTCTTTTCTTCCGTCTCGTTTCTACTCGCTCGAATAGATTTTATCCTATACCATATAGACCAGCCAGGACAGAACCACAATGCCATACCGCAATACAACCGGGAGAGAAACATAAAATAGTAGCCTTAATCCGTCCACGCCCAAACAATTCCTCTCCCTAACAAGTAACTAGAACAATGCCCGCCACTCCCCTTGTAGCCGCTCACGCACACGCACTGCACACATACATATACACACACCCTGGGTAACTACGCCAGCAAGCCCCTTAAGACGCCTTTAAAACCCGACCGACCGACCGACCATGCATGAACCGATTCGACTAACAATGCAAACAAACAACCTCAACCTCAACTTCACTGTCATTGCGACACCAACCGCCTCTGGTTCTCCTCCCAGGCGTCGACGAGCCTCAGGCGCGTCTTCTCGTGCTGGCCCCACCGGCGCGCGCCGACGCGCATGCGCGCCACGGCCCGCAGCACGCCGGCGAAGACGCGGAGGTTGTTTGTTGTCGGCGGCTTCCCGCGCCGCTGCGCGTCCCGTTTCCTGGGCGTCAGCAGCGCGTCCGGCGCCTTGAGGCCCAGGTCCTTGTGGATCTGGCCGAGGATGCGGAGGTCGGCCTTGTTGCTGTTGCGGGGTGTTAGCTACCTAGCGTTCAATTTACGGGATGATGGGACGAGGAAAATATGAAGGGTATAAGTAGGTAGGTGGTAGGTAGATGTAGGCGAATAAACGTACCAAGCCTCGGCGATCTCGAGCTGCAGCGCGAGGAACCTCTTGGCGAAGGCGGCGTCGGTGCGCAGCTTGGCCTCGCGCTCCCAGCGCGCCTGCATCCACTCGACCTGCAGCGTCATGCCGCGGATCTCCTTGTCGTGGCGGCGCTGCGCCGCGTCCGCCGCCCGGATCACCGCCTCGTGGTCCCGCTGGTCCACCACGTCCATGACGATGTCGCCGTACCGGAAGCTGGCCTTGGCGCCCCTCTTGACGATCGCCGGACCCGACGACAACGACGTGGTGGCCGACGACGGCCCTTCGGCGTTCTTCGCCTGGATCCACTCGAGCGCCTCCCGCGCGCCCTCCTGTAGCCGCTCGCAGTCGGCCTGCAGCTTCTCGGCGGAGGCTCGGTACGATGCGCGTTCGCTGCGGGCGCGTTCGAGCTTCTGGCGGAGCTCTTTGCAGAGCGGGTTGGCGTGGTTGAGGTCCTCCTTTGTCCGCTCCAGCTGGTGCTTCAGGTCTTCGCACAGTTGGTTCGCCCTCTCGGATTCCCGCTTGGCCCGTTTTAGGTCTCGCTTAAGACCCTCGGCAACGCGGTTGGCGTGTTCCAGCTTCCTGTTCGCCTCCTTCGACTCGTGTCGGGATGTACGCTCTGCCTGTCGCTCTAGCTGTTCGCACAGGTGTTCGGTATCGCGTAGTTTCCTGTTCGCATCCTCTAGTTGTTGCCTGAGCTCTTCGGAGACTTGGTTCGCATCCGCTAATCGTCCATCAAGGTCGTCAGCCCTTTGCAACTGATCGCGTTTCGCAAATTCGAGTTGACGTCTGAGGTCTTGGCACACTTGATCAGCTTCGCTGAGCTTTCGACCAGCATCTTCGGACTCCTCGTCCAGAGTTGCTTGAAGGACCTCAACCTCATCTTCCAGAGCCTCAACCTTCTCAGCCTGGGCTTGATAGTCTAGCTGGCTTTGTCGGAGTTCGTCCCGGACGGCCGAAATCTCGCTGCGAAGGGCCGTCAATGAAGATTGCCGAGCTTCCAAGTCAGCTCGGAGGTCGTCTATTTGCCTGCTGAGTGCAGCTTCCTCGCTCTTGTGGCGCTGTGCCTCGCTGTTCAAGGCATCTTGCAGCTTCATTTCCTTGCTAGATAGAGTACCTTCTGCGTCGCGTAGTCGATCAATGGTACGTTCGAGGCCATTAGCTCGCTCTTCGAGACGGTCTCGCTGCGATTCCAGGTCACGCCTTTCTGCTTTCCATTTCTCGCTGTCGTTCTTGTAGCGGTTCTCCTTCTCGCGAATTTCGGTATGCAGATCAGAAATGTCGTCATTCAAACGATCAATTTCAGACTTGAGCTGGTTGCGAACGTCTCGTTCAATCTGGCGACTATGACTTTTCTCCTGGTCTAGGTTAAGCTCCATGTCGCTGAGTTGAGTGCGTAAACGATTGACCTCTCGCTGAAGTGAGGAACTCTCGTCGCCGGAGGTAGTCTGGCGGACCCGGGCACTCGCCTTCTCGTGATCTAAACTAGTCTCAAGCTCCTGTACGCGCTTGTTTAGATGAGATATCTCGCGTTCTAGCGATGCCGATGCAGACTGCCCCCCTGATGCTTCTCGTCGGACTCTATCGAGCTCATCCTGGAGATCAGCAATGTCATCGTTTAGGCGATCAATTTCCGATTTATGGCTTGCGTTGACATCTCGCTCGTTCTGCTGGGCCCGTGTCTTCTCCTGACTTAGGCTGGTTTCTAGTTCTTGTATGCGTTTTTGTAGTCGAGCGATTTCACGTTCTAGCGATGCCGATGTCGACTGGCCCCCTGATGCCTCCTGGCGAAGTCTATCAACCTCATCCTGGAGGTCAGCAACGTCATCGTCCAGGCGGTCGACTTCTGACTGGTGATCACGGTTCATGTCTCGCTCGATCTGCAAACCATGCTCCCTCTCTTTCTCCAGGCTATTCTCGAGCTCGCGGATCTGCTTTTCCATGTGCGCGATATCCCGCTGTAGAGAAGCTGATTCCTCACCTAGCGCGTCATGACGAAGCTGCAAGATGTTCTTCTCATCGGTGCGCATGCCCAACTCCTTCTGGACGGTCTCGAGTCTGGACACGAGCTGTTGTCGCTCGTGATTCCAGGATTCTCGTTGCTGCAGGAGTTGCTCAGCTTTCGCTCTCACTTCTGCAATGAACTGGTCCTTCTCGACAGCCCCGCGCTGCAGGTTTGTATATCTCTCTTGTGACGAGCGGAGTTCGTCCTGCAGTCGTGCGATCTTTTCTTCGACTTGGCGGGAAAGTCCTTTGGTGACCAGGGACTTATCAGACATTTCTTCTTGAAGCTCCTGGAGATCTTCTTCAGCCCGGTCCTTCTCGGAGACAGCAGTCTGCACCTGGTCTTTCATGTCTTCGAGTTGTCGTTCGAGTTGTCGGACGTTAGCCTCCAAATCTTCGATAGTGTCCTTTGCCTCGGCAAGTTCCTCGCTTGACTGAGTGTCTTTCTCAAGTTCGGCCACCCTTTGCTGAGCGGACTTCCATTTGTCCTCGGCCTGCCCCAACTTCTCTTCCAAGTCGTTCAGCTCCTCGTCGCGGTCATTAATTTCTATGTCCTTTTCCCGCAAGTCTGTTTCCAAGTCGCTGATCTTCTCCCGTAGTTCGTTTAATTTCCCTTCATCCTCGCCAGGCCGCGCGTGTTCCTCAAGCTCGGCAATCTTTTCTTGCGCTGCCCTCCACTTCTCGCCGACCTCATCGAGTTTCGCCTTCAAGTCGTCTACTTCTTCCTCGCGCTCATTGATCTCCCGATCCTTCTGGCGGACATCTGCCTCAAGATCACCGATCTCGTCTTGCAATTGGTCAACCTTACCCTGATCCTCGCTCGGGCTCTGCAGCTTCCGTTGCAGGCGCTCGATCTCGGCGTCCTTCTCCTCTAAACTCCGTCGCAACGCGTCGTTTTCGGCCCTCTGGCTCTCATCAGCATACTTCTTCCTGGCTTTCTCCTTGACTTCCAAGATCTGTTGCTGGTAAGTCTCGAGGTCCTTCTCTGCCGACGCCAGATGTTTCTTGTACTTGTGCAGATCCCTCTGCATCGTGACCTTGTCAACCTTGAGTTCGGTGTTCTCCTTCAGGGCAGCTTCGCTAAAGCCGGGCCCTGCCTTTCTCAGAGCCTCCTCGAGGAAGTGGATCTTGAGCTTCAGGCCAAAGTTCTCCTTCTCGATCCTATCGATGACGTTCTCCTGTTCTCGAAGCGACAGTTGATTTCCGTCTTGCAGGGGTCCTTTATTCCCAGCGCGACGGGGTTGCGGAACCATTGGCGTGGACGTGGTACTGCTGGCGTCGACTTCGGGCATCGGAGTGGCATCGAGATATGAGGTGCTCCTCGAGGGGCCGTAGAGAGAGGACTCGATGGGGACGTGGGTCATGTCCATGTCCTCGTCTATCTTTCCCAAGGCGGGCGTGGCCAGTCCGTTCGTGTTCTCTTTGCCTATGCGACGCGCGCTATTCCGCGTCGCCGACTTCAGCATGGGTGTGAACTCTGCGCCGCCAATGCCGGCGGGCAGATTTTGCTTGTTGCCCAGAGGCGCGCGACTGCCGCGTGGGGTTCTGAGGTTGACGCCGCGGCCATTCCGCATTTGCTGGAGGAGGTTGTTGTCCTTGGCCGGGGTCTGAAAGGAGGGCTCCTGGGTGATGTCGAATTCGGGGGGTCGGCCTAAGTAGGTGGCGTCACCTCCGTTCGTTCGGGGCGAGTCCATCTTGACGGCTGGAGAGGTGGGAGGGGGAGGAAGCCGTGCAAGTGGTGTTGGATGGTATAGGATGCCAGCGCGTAGTGCGATACTTCATGAGCCAATTGAGCCTTAATAAAACAATAGCCATCCATACATGGCAGGAAGCTAGGCGAAAGGTAAGGCAGAGAGAATAGAGAATGGAGATTGGGGGTTGCGGGCTGCGGATTGCGGGTTGGAGATGCGTTGGCCGTCGGGTCCTACCTAAACAGACGCGTTTCGCTATGCAATGTTTACTTGGTGGCAGTTGGATCTGTGGAAGCTTTCCATGGTCGGCGGGTGGATTAGGTACCTACCGGGCTGGTAAGGTTGACAGCTCCGCATTGGTGCACACAGCTTTTCCTAGCAGTACCCTGCCAGGCCTGCTTACCTACCTCTGTAGGAGGTACCTAGCCGTAGTGGGGCATTTGGCTGCAAAATGTGTTTGCATGACGGATATGTACCTAGCTGGGGAAGTAGAGCTAGGGAAAAGAAAAAAAAAAAAAAAAAAAAAAAAAAANAAAAAAAAAAAAAAAAAAAAAAAAAAAAAAAAAACTCGACATATTTCATAGTTCTATCAACACATGGTTATTCATGCGTGTCTTCGGTATTATTCAAAGGTCACAGTAGATTATTCACCACGTTGACTAGCTGATTATTGAATACATAAATAAATATATATTTGTTTACTTATTCTGTCTCTGCTATCTACTAACTGCGTCCAAGTCGGCCTCCAATCCCGCCGCTAGACGCCCGTCGGGTGTATCTCCAGGGCTTTAGTGGATAGAACCTACCTGGGAGGTACAGTACCTTGCTGTAATGTGAGTAAGCGTGCCTCGGGAAGCACCTTGAGAGCCCGCCACTAGTCGCTCCTTGACGCCCACTACTGCGCAGTAGGTATCGCACCCCCATCAATTTCGCATTACTACCGCGGCCTTGCATCACTCTGCATCGATGGATGCACTCCCATAGCACGGGAATTCGCCCGCAATGTACAGGCCCTCTCGGATTCATTCGCAACGACTCTCCTCCTCGTCGCCCTTCGCACCACGACCTTGAGCCATCCCGAGAAACCATGGCCTTCTTCGACGCGCTGCCGGACGAACTCGTCCATCACATCCTCCATTATATCTCTCCCGAAGAGACCCTGTCCATCGTCGCCCTCCTGTCCAGGCGCTTTCATCGTGTCGCACAGGAGCCTCTTCTCTGGAGATGCTATTGCAAGGACAATTTCAGGTATTGGGAGTCGGGCCATCGCATGAAGGACCGATTGCAAGGCAGGGTACGCGATACCGACTGGAAGCGTCTCTTTCTCCTGCGGCGCGGACGCAACGCCCGCATCGCCAAACTGGTGGATGCCATTGTCGCCTCGCGTTTTTGCCGCTACCAGAAGATCGAACAGATCTGCCATTATGGCTACGATGCGAAGGACTACCTTTTGTCTCAGTGTCGCGTTGCCGACTCCGCAGATGACGTCTTGGCACGGAGGTATGTATGCGTGATCAAGTAGTTTGAATAGAGATCGGTTCCTCACATGAGGTGAAGGTATTACGCGTGCAAGGTTCTCGACAGCATACATCGGAGCATCGCGATTGAAGAATGGACCAAATACCAGAAGTTCGCCGCCCGTCGCATCAAGGACGACATGTCGAACAGCGAGAAGCTGAGTTGCGGCATGCGCCTCGAACGGGCACTTGGCGCTTTCGACATGTTCATGCTCCACGATAACGAGGGCGATATAGACGAGGTACATTTTGCTCCTTCCGAAAGCCTCGTGTGATGTGGCCTTTACTCACGCGCTCAATAGACAACCGAGCTGTTGGACAATATCGCCTCGCGGTTTCGCACTTCTCATATCGGACTTCACCAGATGACAACTCGACAGAGAGCTGTCGCCTTACTTCAGTGGCTTCACTCCAACAAGATGATGGGCCTAAATGATCCGTCGGAACGAACGTATTACTATTTGCGTAACTGCCTTATTGGCAGAGCCCTCCGAGATGACCACCACCCCTCCTTACCGATCATTTCGGTTTCCATCTACTCGGCGTTGGCATCGCGACTTGGATTTGAAGCATATCCCTGCGCCTTGCCGTGCCGATATCATGCCATTGTCCTATCCCCGCCCGGGAGATCGCTGGATGGCCGGCCGCTTGGAGAGGACCAGGCACAGCACCAAGAGACTATGTACCTGGACCCCTACGAATCGGACCAGGAAGTCTCTCCCGAACAGATCTACGGCTTTCTGGCTAGTCGGGGCATCCACTCGGCCCAGGAGAACCTTTTGCGCCCGACATCCACGGATCTCGTTGTGATGCGCACCGCCCAGAACATCCGGGCGTCCTTCACCAGCTTCCGCACCAACGAGCGGCCGCTCTCCCAGCTGATCTCGATGATCGAGCTCAACCGCGGAGACTGGGCCCGCAACCTGCAGCCCGCGCTGTACAGCATGATCTGGGCGAGCACCATGATGGTGCCCGTGCTTTCCGAGAGCGACGAGGTGCGCTGGGACTGGCAGCAGGACGTGCACAACCTGCTCACCTACTTCTACGACTACTTCCCCGAGGACTGCTGGCTTATTGAGAAGCACGTGTGCCCTATGTACGACGCCTTCGGCGTGCACCCACGCCACCGCCACGACTGGCAGGTCCCGTCCAAGCGGGTCCGGAACCAGATCCGCCAGATCCGCAACATCGACACCTCACCCAAGCCGCCGCGCCGTCACAGCGATCTGGACCCCCAGATCAAGGTCAAGTACCGCGTCGGCCAGGTCTTCAAGCACCGGCGCTACCACTACCATGGCCTCATCCTCGGCTGGACCATCGACGGGCCTGGCAGCTCGATCACCTGGGACGAGAGCGGTTCCTTATTGCCCAGGGGCAGGTCGTGGTCCGGCTACAGCCAGCCCTTCTACCGCTGCATGTGAGTGTGCTACTGCCCTCCTCCTTTCGTCACCCTTACCCTTCTTGATGAGTCTCCATTCTGGCGTCCGGAAGCTGACAAGCAACGACACACAGGGTGGGTACGGACGGATCGGATCACCACGTCATCTCCGAGGAGAACATCGAGGTCAAGAACCTCCGCGGGGGCCCCGAGGTGCTGCCGCGCGAGATCCGGGACCTGATGCCCATGGCGGGCAAGTTCTTCAGGCGGTGGGACGGCGAGCGGGGCGTCTTCGTCAGCAACCTGAAGGAGATGTACCCGGAGGATTGATTAATGATGGACAGAAAAGAAAAAAAAAAACCAACACGGCGAGAGGAAGATTAGGAAGATTGTCGCTGGGGCTTTTCGTTTCTTGGGTGTTTTTGTTTTACGTTTTTACGACAGTATGACTGATCCCTTATTATCAATTGGCGCACAAAAAAAAAACCGGAGTCGAAGATTCCCTATATCATTAGTAGTAGCAACAACCTACCTGATCTAGGTTAGTAATCACTCGCTCACCTCTCAAACCTACATGTTAGAGAAAAAGAATACCCCTTATTAGAAAGCCATAGACATAGAATCTCGAGGAAAGCATCCCACTCAGTCACTCACTCATTCACTCAATGGCATCAATACGCACGCAACCGTCCTTGGTTCGACTTGATTTTGATTATAACCCCCCTCGTTAGCTCGTTCTACCAACGACCTACCCAGTTTTTGACCAGCCATGATAAGTCGCGGAACCGATATGAATCGTTCCAGCCATCGTACGTACTTATATATAGCAAAGCATCCCGAACCATGCCCCTCATCTTAACGAAACACACGTATCCCCCCTCCCTTTCCCCCCTGCCCCTTTCCCCCCTCACGCGCCCTCCTTGACCTCGATCTTCTCGATGACATCGCCGCCGATCCTCGCGATCTCCGCCAGGATCGCCTCGCGGTTGACCTCGAACAGCTCCCCTCCTCCCTCTTCTTCCCCTCCCTTGCCTTTACCGTCACCACTGCTCCGGCTCCGGCGCACGTCGTCGGCCGACGCCGACGCCTTCAGCGAGCAGGGCATATTAACAGTAAACCCGCGGCTGTGGAGCTGGGGGTTCCAGAGCGCGGCGATGACGTTGTCCTGCCCTTGCCCCTTATCATCCCCCCCTTCCTCGTCGCCGTGGAAGAACAGCAGCGGGCTGCCGTACGCGGCGGCGAGGCGGCGGAGGAGGGTGCGCGCGGGCGGCTCGACCTGCGTGACGGTTGCTGCTGCTGCTGCTGCTTTCTTACCACCACTACCACTACCATCACCACTACCACCGCCGGTGATCCGCTCGTCGAGGTTCTTGAAAAGGCGCGACGAGCGCTGCGACAACGTCCTGTCATCGTCACCGTCATCGTTGTGCGAGGAGGCCGCGCTTCTCCGGAGCGCCCTCGGCGACAGGTGCAGGAGGACGTCGTAGTCGCGCAGGTCGGGGCGGAAGAGGGAGCGCAGGTCGAGGCCCCGGGGGCCCTTCTCGCGCGCGGCGCGGCAGGCCGAGCGGGCGAGGGCGGTCACGCGCGCGGCGACGACGCGGGACGGGCAGGGCCCGCTACCACCGCCACCACCGCCACCGCCGCGGGACTGCTGGGTGGTGGTGTAGGCCAGCCCGCTGACGTCGTGCGGGGTGGCGACGAAGAGGACGGTGCGGTTCATGCCGGGGTCGATCTTGCGCCAGGCCTGGAGGCGGGTGTCGATCTCGATGCGCTGGGAGGCGGACAGGGCCTGGCCGGCGGGGTCGACGACGAGGGCGTCCGCGCGCCAGTCCCAGCGCGCGAGCAGCAGGAGCGCGCGCAGCAGCCCCGCCGTCGCGCCCGCCGCCGGCGCGTCCCAGGGCTGCGGCCGCAGGAACGCCTGCAGCACGAGCAGCTCGACGAGCTCCTCGCCCACGTGGCACCCGAGGAGCTTGTGCGCGCCGAACCAGCGCTTCGCGAGCCGGATCGACGGCGACAGCGCCGGGAACCGTGTGCAGTACGTCGAGATCGTCTGGTTGTGCAGCGGCAGGTTCGTGTACGTGCGCCTGTACGCGGCGAGCAGGTCGGCGGCGTCGGTGCGGACGTGGCGCTCCACCGTCTGGTCCTTCGTCGCCCGCTCGAGGAGGGCCTCCTCGAGGTCGCTGTGGACGCGGAGGCGGAAGGTGGCCCCGTTCTCGTACACGATGTCCAAGAATGCCAGGTTCTCGTCGTCGCGAGTGGCGCCCTCTAGTCCGATGCGGGTATGGATTTCGTCTTTGGACTCTTCCAGTGAACCGCCGATCTTGAGCAAGAAGGCGATTTTGGCCCTTTGGATAGCTGCCAGATTCTCGGGCCACTTCCCGGACACCTCGAAAGAAACCACAACCTCCATCGGCTGCCGGAGTGGCTTTCTGTGGTTGAACTCTGGAACACGGATCGAAGTGCGCCGTAGCGCTGGGGCGATGGGAGCTACATGTTTGACATGTAGTGGTAGGTCCTCCAGATCACGAATATCCTTCTCGAGTATCTCGAATGCCTTCTGCGCCGCATCGAAAGCCAGTTTATCCGAGGGCGTGAACGTCATGATACTTGCAGCCTCCCGGCCGTAAAACTCAATGTCGCCGTCGGCCATATTCAGTCGCAGCTTGAGAATATATCGAATCGTTGCTTCACATATACCAGCAAAGCCCAGATATGAGAACTCTGTCCAATCAAGACTCTCGACGATGTTTCCATCTGGGAATTGCCAGAGCTCTGCCTTGTCGCCCCAGAACTCGTGGAACTTCTCTGCTTCTTTCTTTTGTTCGTATTGTGGACCATGCTGACGACCCTGCGATGCTTTCACAGGGTCCACGATAATTCCCACGAGTAGGCTATCTCTGTTTGCCTTCGGCGCTGACGCTGTAACTGGCCACGCTTTTGTCTTCGGTGTTTCGATATTTATCAACTGCGCTCGATCACCTAGCGCTCTTTTCAACGTCTGATAGAGCTTATCACTAAAGTCTATAAGAAACCCGCGGCGATCGGTCAAGTCAAATCCTTCTTTCGAGGTTGGTAGGTCGACCTTCATTAACAAATCAAATATTTGCAAAGGCTGGTCGGCCTTGATGATAAACATTGGTTCGAACTGGTCAAGCGGAGCACTGTTGATCACCGCAAGTGACCACTTGGCTTGTTCCGTCAGCATGGCGATGGACCATGGAGTCATCTTGAACAGAACATTCATCCCACGCGCCGTGTCATAGAAAATCGGCGCAGGCTGGCGAAGCGTCTCCAGGTCCGGGGGATCTTTGCCAATGACCGTTAATTTCTTCGGTAAGTTTGCCGAAACAAGGAACTGTAAGGTCGCCTTGAGGAGTTGAGTGCTGTGAAGGGAGGGCGAAAGCAACGCCTCCCCTTTACGGCCACCGCCTTGTAATAGTAGAACCATCAACACCGCCCACTCGAAATGGCCGAAACCGCCATCCCGTATGCTTCCACCAAATCCTCGCTGTTGTAACCATATCCGGCCTAGGATACATGCATCCTTAAACGCTGGACAAGAGCTTGCAGCTTTATGAAGCAAACGCAGGTATGCTGAAAACTGGCTCTCGGCTTTAAGAGTCGTGTTATAAAAAGGTGTCGGTACTCTTGCCGCTTTCGTCTCTTCGGCTTTGCCTTGTCGGAGAGCATTGCTGACCGCCGTCAATTTCGCCGCCGGGAATGGTGCCTCTGGGGCATTGGGTATTATTCGAATCGCGTGGTTTGATTTTCGCGAGCCGGTATCTTTATCCGTTCCCTCTTTAGGTCGGACAACAAGGATCGGCAAGAGCGGGTTACCGTGCAAGTGGTCAAACGTGAAATCCATCGCCGAGCCGTGCGCCTTGCGAAGACCCGCAGTGATATATGCCAAATAATAAGCCCTCTTGTAGAAATACCTCATGTTCAGGTAATCTTTGTCCTGGAACATAGAAGCTGGCATGACCACAATCATGTCGACCGCCAAGTCTGCCTGAGACTTGACCATCGTCTTGAGAGTATAGCTTCCCACAACGTTCACCTGGGCGGGCGTCTCGAACGAAAGCTTGTAGGGTGAATTCTGAGCTGGCTTCGGATCGGGATATGGGATAGCGATCCGGTTCGTCTTCTCGAATTTGGCTGAAACATCGCCAATCTAGATTGTTCAGTCAATTTATTGTCTGACTTTGCTAACGATGGAGGACACTTCGACTGACAGGAAGCGGCTCGTGGGGTTCCAATGCCTCAATTGAGTCTTTAAACTGTCGCAAAGTATCTTCAACACCGGGGAACTCCTTATTATAGTCCAGCTTCACCTCCTTTAGTAGTTCTTCGGTCTCCAGGACGAAAGCGCTTGCTCCAGAAGATCCCATTGAAGAGACGGACGGACTGGCGGATTCAAAGGTGGACGCGCTATTCGCGTGGTCCAACTTTCGCCGTTTTGCAGTATTTGTCTCCATGTTTGCTTCGTTTTTCTCCGGGAAATACGAAGACGCGGTCGTTTTGAGTCGTCTTCTCTCGCTCGCTATTGAATTCGCTAGACATAAACATAAACACCCATGGATGTTCGCGATGCCATCTTTTGGAGATTCCCAAAAATTTCGTATCGATAAGAGCAGCCCCACGTACTACGATCAATAGGTCCACGTGGCTTGTGTGCTACTACAACTACCTATGTACCTAGGTATGCGCGTTGGATGTGGCAGTGCCCAGCTAGCCTGATGTATCTACGTACCTACGAAGTACTGTTCTCGGTGGAGGCCCTCTGCCGAGCAATTGAAGAGGTTCCAAAGGCCAGGGACCAGGCGGGACCAACTACTTATAAGGTACCACCGGCCTAGCAAATCATAACCTATCCCCATGGATTCAACCGCATATTCACGGTAAATCTTCATAGCAGGAGCCGAGCGGAACTACCGTACTTCATCTAAGACGATGTTTTCCGAACGCGGAGACAGCATGGCCCCGGGACCAGTTCAGACATGGATCAATATCCTATGCAATAAAGCCAGTCCTGTATAGAATTGTTTGGAGTCCCCGTGTTATGAACGAAGAATTGCATTCTTGTTTCACTTGATCTAGGTTCAGCGACTTCGGTTTTCCTGGCGTACCTAGGTCTTGTAGTTACATCAATATACCTCCCGTTTGCATCTGGCAGCGGTCCCTGAACACCGAGGCTAAGACCCATCCATACAAACAGACGAAGTAAACTGGAACGTCTTGTTAGGTACCATGCCTTCCGCAGCTCTATGCATGCGAACACTAAGAGCCTATTCTCGCCATGGCTCAAATGTAGGTGGAATAGTCGCGTTATCAGTCAACTCATCGGGTTTATTGACAGAAATTGCTACCACAGCATGCTAGAATATTGGCAAGGGCCTTCTCGGCGACTTCTCGTCGTGCCGAGATCAACAAGGTCTACCCGTCTGCCACGGAGGCTCTCAAAGATATGAAGCCCAATTCCACGTTACTATGTGGTGGTTTTGGTCTTTGCGGTGTGCCCGACACCTTGATCAACGAGGTCTTGAAAAAGCCCGATATCACGGGCATCACGGCAGTTTCAAATAACGCTGGAACGGATTCTTCTGGTCTGGGCAACTTACTGAAGACCAAGCAGATCAAGAAGATGATCGCCAGCTACATTGGAGAGAACAAGACTTTCGAGCAGATGTACTTGACGGGCGAGGTCGAGCTGGAGCTTACGCCGCAAGGTACGCTAGCCGAACGATGTGCCGCTGGCGGCAAAGGTATTCCGGCTTTCTACACCCCTGCGGCTTTTGGTACTGTCGTGCAGACCGGCGAGCTACCTTTGAAGAACAAGCCTGATGGGACTCCCGATCAGTTCTCGTACCCGAAGGATGTCAAGGTTTTCAATGGCAAGTCGTACCTCCTGGAAAATAGCATCGCGGGAGACTACGCCTTTGTCAAGGCGTATAAGGCGGACAAGCTTGGAAACTGCCAATTCCGTCTCGCCGCAAACAACTTCAACGGTGCAATGGGCCGGAACGCCAAGGTGACCATCGTGGAAGCTGAGCACATTGTCGAGCCCGGGGAGATCGCACCCGAGGCCGTCCATCTCCCGGGTATCTACGTCAAGAGGGTCATCCAGAGCACTACCAAGAAGAACATCGAGAAGTTCACCTTCAGGAAGGACGACAACGACCCGGATGCCAAGAAGGCCCTGGGGTCCGGTGACACGGCCGCGAAGAGGGAACGGATCGTCCGCAGAGCGGCTAAGGAGTTCAAGAACGGTATGTACGCCAACCTCGGGATTGGCATGCCCATGCTGGCTCCGGGCTTCGTCGGGCCGGAAGTCGAGGTGCAGCTGCAGTCCGAGAACGGCATTCTCGGGCTGGGGCCGTACCCCAGGCAGGGCGAGGAGGATGCGGACCTGATCAACGCCGGCAAGGAGATCGTGACGCTGAAGCCGGGCGCGGCCGTCTTCGGCAGCGAGGAGAGCTTCGGCATGATCCGCAGCGGGCGCATCAACCTGACCATACTGGGCGCCATGCAGGTCAGCGGCACGGGCGACCTGGCGAACTGGATGCTGCCCGGGAAGGTCAAGGGCTTCGGCGGCGCGATGGACCTGGTCAGCAACCCGAGCGCGACCAAGGTCGTCGTCACCATGGAGCACACGGACAAGAAGGGCAACCCGAAGATTGTGAGGCAGTGCGCCTTCCCCTTGACCGGCCGAGCCTGCGTCTCGAGAATCATCACGGAACTGGTAGGTGCCATGCCATGCTCTCTTCTCATCCGGTACCCCTGCTAATCTAATACTAACTGTAGGGCGTGTTCGATGTCGACTTCGCTCACGGCCTCACTTTAATCGAGATTGCGGACGGCGTGACCGTGGACGAGATCAAGAGCAAGACGGAGGCGCCGTTCCATGTGGCAGAGGACCTCAAGCCTATGCTATGAAGGGGGGGGGGGGACAAATGCGGTCGATAACCATACTGACTTACTGATTTGTATCACATGCTACGGCAGATATACTCAACAGTCTGCCGCGTAGAATCTAGTCTAGCTAGGTACCTACCTACCTAGGCCTAAGGACCTAAGGTAGATACATACCTACCTATCAAGAAGCTGTATTGTGCATAGCTCATGGTGGAGCCATTCTGGCATTGTGCAGGACCTACGCAACTCAATGCAGGATTTGATGGGAAAATACTGGGAATTGATGCATACACAGTACAGCTACCTACAACTGCCCTCAGGACACAGATCTTTCAATGACACGGGAACAATGATACGGGCAAATGAGACGATCAGTGCAACAATGCTTCTTCGACGGTCAATATCCCCTGGATTGCCCTAAGTTAGGGACCTGTTTTGTGGAATGGTATCTACCTAACTAGGTAGTATATCACAAGTAAAATTCTGTATACTTTCATTATAACTACCAGCTAAAGACCTAGTCATATAATCCGGTTATTCAATTCCTAAAGGTTAAGGAGGCATCATCCCTCCTCCCTCCGAGTGCATTCAGCTTTGATTCGACCAGGTTTGGGGCTATCGCTAAAAACTTGGTTCCAGTGTCTGATTCAGTATTGCAGGCGCCTGTTACGCCTACAACAACCACCCAAGACGGGCTGCATCTCAGCGCCCGACACGCCAACCCCCTCTACCGTCCCCTGGTCCGTTCGTCTGTGTTCCCCATTCATGAGACAGAGACCTTCAGCAGCCACCAACATCCATCCATTCGTCCCAGATGGAGAGGTGAGAGAGGAGATTCTGCATCTATTTTCAAACCACATTTTCCACCGCGTATGACTACGGTTTATTCTATCAGAGACATTGATCCATTTAATGGAATTAGATAACCCTGTCGTTGTTTGATCCCGTTCCACAGTTCTTCTTGGTCTTCGAGACCCCGACATGTCTCATGCTGAGCGGCATACTTCCACGCCGAGCAGCTGGCACGATAGAGATGTCTTGCAGGAGTTTCGCGAAGAGATTCACGAATTGGTAATGGGCCTACGGTACCCCGACCGCAGGGAATGGTTTCGCCAGCAGAAGTTTCCCCAGGTGCAGGGAAGATCGGGTTCCGGGGTGAAGGGCGCTCGCAGTCTCGTCGAGACCATTCTCAAGGTTGTCGCCGAGAACTTCAGCTCACTTGAGCCCGACGATCTCACCTGGTGCGTGCCTTATCACACGACCTCGCTCGACCTGAAACTCACACACCCGGAGCTGCGCTCGAAGCTAATATGTTGGCAGTATGTTGTCACTCACCCCACGGCTACTACTCATTCCTCTTTGGCCTGGATCCAAAGATATTGATAGCAAACAAGTAAACAATCAAGCAGGCAGACAAGCTGACAGATAGCAAGATGTTCCTACTCAATTGATTTACCGTGTCTGGGAACTCATGGACAGGACTCACGAGTGCGTTCTACATGCCTCTACTATGTGCCTTTGGGATTCTAAGTGACCATCTATGAGCTAGGCGCATCTCGTTACAATCGTGGAAGATATTTTCCAAGTACATCCTGACGGAACGCCCCAAGCTGCCGCGGCTGAAGCTCTATAAACTCACGTACGGGATATTACAACCGACGGGGCTGCTGACCGCTTACACGAAACCGCTAACGTCCGACTCTTTCGACTTCATCGCCCACCTCACCATCGCGGGCTGTGCCTCGTTTCGGTCGCACGAACTGCTCCCTCTGGCCCGGCTCAGGAACCTCGGCGTCCTCGAGATACTGCAGCCTTCGGATGGTAACTTGGCGACTACGTTCCCCCGGATCACCGACGCCATCGTTAGAGAATGGTCGCAGGAGCCGGACCCTTTCCCCGTATTGCGAGTCTTGAGAATATGGGGAGACGACTTCACCACGGCGAACTCGTTGCGCTATCTAGCCAAGTTTCCAGCGCTTTCTGTTTACGATGTGGCTGGAAGATCCAGTGATTGGGAGAAGACAGCACAGGACTTTGGGGTGCGTATCCTGCCGTTTTCTTCCTACCTTGCCCGTTCTGTTTCAATGGTCCCTTGTATGTCTATTGGTGCCACATGTTCTGTTGAGATTATCTCTCCTAAGTTACTGCATCAGATGCTAGACTCGATCCAATTACGCTACTTCTGGCATTGAGACCTTTCACAACGGGTCTCAAGAATAGTCCCTTGAATGGCATTTGCTAATCTTCGCGTAGTGGAGCGTTAAGAGACGTGCTTGGAATAAGGGATTACTTCACTCACTCTATGTTTGTTTCAGTCTTCTAAGTGCAAATTCACTCTATCCAGGCTGGGATGAAAATCGGAAACGAGCCTACGCCCTACTCAAGCGGCTGGCAGGCACATCAATCCAAGGAGACAAGAGCATCGAAAGTAAAGAGAGACACCAATTAACTAATCCGCTCCCACCAGAAAACACTGGAGTGAACATCCTCGATCTTATGGATTGGCTTCCCTGCTTCAACCACGCATCCTTCAGTCTTTGGG
Organism: Xylaria sp. JS573; assembly: GCA_000966885.1. NCBI lineage: Eukaryota > Fungi > Ascomycota > Sordariomycetes > Xylariales > Xylariaceae > Xylaria > Xylaria sp. JS573. The sequence continues at coordinate 189,405 of JWIU01000093.1, read as the reverse complement.
GCTTCATGCTCTACTCTCACGTGGGGAGATTACGATCAGACCAAGACCTGGTAGCGCGGGGTCTGGACGTAGCGAGCCGTACCTTTACGATAGGCGACTTGGTGATCCCACCGCGGCCCTACATCTCTATTATCATCGGGCAAGGATGCTATCGTTTTAGCGATATCGACAGTAGCTTGAACAGAGGCCAGCCAACGCCGCGTCACCGCCACCATGACTGTTGCCACGGGAGCGGGCGCCAGCGCGAATTCGAGGCCCATTGCACCTTTACCCGGGCAGAACCCGGCCCGGATGTCTCCAAGGAACAGCCCAATCCCGACTCGGAGCGTCGGAGCGGTGTCAAGAGACCGCCCCAGCCAACCCCTGTCGCCGGCCCCAATCTTAAGAAGCGTAAGGGCATCTCTGTCGAGGAGCTTCTCGGGTTACCGCAATATGAATTTCCTTCCGTAAAAGACCCATGAGTGCCTGTGTCTGGATATCTAGGGAGGCTTGGCACGTTATATCGATGCAGCCTGGACCTCCTCAGTACAGCAGACGGGCTCCAAGCCCAGCGCGTTCATGTATTGGACGTAGTTAAATATACTCCAGCACGGTTCAGAAAGCGCAGGCCTTGACTATACCTTCTCATGTAAGTTACGCTAAACTGCCTCTATCTCTTGTTTTATTTCCCATCTACCCGCTAATCAACAGCCATTCAGGCACCGGTCCAACTGCTGGAAGAAGCATGTTTAGAAAGCATTTGTTGGAATTTGATCACAGCGCTATGATTTTTATACAGCGATGCGACCGTCTTTACCAACTCCAGCTTTGATACCCGTGAATACGACTCGTTGTGTAGATATAGGAATTGTTGGCCTGGTAAACCCCCGACGCTTGGTTCGTGGGAATTGTTATTTCCCTTCACGTTGACCTTGCTGTCACTGCTAATGGATATGGGTTCATCAGTCGACGTGTTTGAAAGGGGCGTAAAGGGGCATTCAGGCGACCCCAAGCGTCTGAGGGGGGGTAATGGACGTGTAGGTTTTGGCGAAAAAAAGTTACAAATAATTCAATAATTCCTGTACGAAAGGAAAATTCATATGATAATACCATCGTGGTATTTCCCTAAGCGGGGGCGATTGGTTACCGCCCAACGGGCGACCGTTGGTTCCCCGGTTTCTCGGGAGAGTGCCACAAAGGCTTTCCCTCACGTCTGCGTTAAATGAAACAAATCATGCGCCTCACAAATGCCTTCACTTCAAACTTTTCTGGACAGATCCATTCTAGTCCTCGCAGATGCTATGGGATTTAGAAGGATTTCGTGATCTGGGAGGTACACATACAGTTCAGTCTCGACAGAGAATATTGGACGTATGGATCAAGGATCTTCGACCTCCCCAGCGACCAGGAACCTACTATTCTTCAGTCTAATTTGGCATTCAGATATTCCGGCTCAATCACTTACTAGACATTCCGAGGTCACATGCATGAAGTGCCGAGGATTGGTTATGAACACTAAGTATTTTAGTAGCTGTTGAAGAACTAGCTAACACAAAGGCCTTACTCGAGCATGCTGAAAAGACAACAAGAATACCAACACGCTACAATAAGACAAAGAAGCTTTTCCATTATATGCTTGTTGTCAAGACGTAGTTCGATCATTGTGTATATAAGCATGGGCAGTCGGTTCGACTATCAGCTTTTGAACACCACCGACACACACCACAAGCTCCTCACGTTGCGAATTAGTATCCAACACTCTCGGCTCTCAGATCACCACGACTCACACTTCCAGTTCATCCAAACAAGACCTTCACGGAAAATGGCTTCGCGCCCTGAAATCTCCAAGCCCGTCGACTGCGAGCCGGTGCAGCTACCCTCGGGAGGAAAGTCCTGGATTGGCTGGAGCGAGAATTACATCAAGCATTTTACCATGTTCCATTGATTGGGCTGTACATGCTGTGGATGGTTAAAGCGTCAGCTACCTATCTACGTGGAATTTCCACCAGTCGTACAATCAATAACAAAGACAGAAAGAAATCCTTAATAAAACATCTTTCATTTCCCCTAACAACAATAGTTAGCGTGTTACAATAATCGTCTTTGATACGTAAATAGTCCCAAGTACAGTCTTTAATTAGAAACAAGAATCATTTTCACACGTAGTCATGTAATAAAGGGGATGTAGAGTTGTTATGACTGAAGGGCGCATTTGCAGTTATGTATAACAAAGAAACATGTCAACATTGCATTGTAACATGCCGAGTTTAACCACATAGACACTTAAAGAGCTTCGAATAACGTAGGCTAAACACCTTGTTACCTGGCTGTAGACAAGGTTACGGGATACGCGTTTCATTAATCGGCGACCGGAGATCTGGAATACCTGAATACCTAGTCCTACACTCGAGGCTGTCGAGGTTACATTGAGATCTATTTTGTTTAGATTCAGATCTACGTGACCGCCGGTTGCTCACTACTGCGGCCTGGTACTTGTTATGTAGTTCTGACAGCCCTGACAGCCCGAGCAGCCCGCCGCTCATTTCAGTTCTTTTGACCTGTTGCGACGGCAGCCCACTGAAAAACACGGGGCTGGCGGGATTGACCGCCGATCCCCTGGCTTGACTGGCGATAATGCGCCGAACTAACGGTCACTAATCATGGGCGTATTGTCCAATGGACGGCTCCCAAACGGCATGATGTTCTCATACAATGTCAATAACCTGCCAGCCTGCATCCATACCTACTCTGCTACTCCAGCACGATGCATTCAGCTACTTGTATGTGTGTACTCGTATGGACTACAGGTACGCGCAGCTCCGGTACCTAGTCGTCCCGGCAAAGATCGCAAGATCGTAAGCGTACGGCTACAATCCCGGCGCTAACGGAGCTGTGCCTAAGGTTGTAACAGGCCCGTAGGTACAGAGAAAGTAGGTACATAAAAGGAGAGATCGACGATGTCTTTTCGCACTAGACCGGCCGTGATTTAACAGATATATTATCCACCCACATGTCTGGACAGCAACAATTCCTGCCAGTCAGCTAGCATACGTAGATAGTATGTAGGTACTGGCCCTAGTAGGAAGGTCACTTCAATGCTTGGGCTTGTTGTCCTCGTGTTGTAGGTAAGCATCTACGCCTCCGTCATTTCCCCTCCGGCCAATCCGTCAGATGGGCGTGGCGTCCACGATAACTAGACGTCTCACAGTCGGACGTTCAGCTCGGCCTTTACACATAATACAGTAGTTCGTTCGTCGGCAAACTAATGCGCGCCACCTTGCAACGCGTAACAGCCTGTCACTTCCTATAGCCCGGTGTTTATACCGGCCAGGCCCTTCAAAGAGGGGCCGGCTAACCCTCCCAAAGCTAGTCTAGCCAGGCAAGCCCTTGCATTGGGAGATGTCACAGCCTCTACCGTCGTCAAAGCGTTTTCAGTCCCCACTCTGTCGCCCCGGGCCTTGGCGGGAGAAAGCCATCGCAATATCACGCCGGCCTTGTGGGTGTGTCTACCTCCTGCGTAGTTCTGCGAAACGCTCCCTTCTTTAAACCCGGCGGTGGCGTCTTCGACTTATCGTCCTACAGCGACGGGGCGTTCTATACGACCAAGGGACCAAGGACACAATCAGGAGGCGGTCCGATTTTGGCCTGCCTTTACTTACCTATCTCCGTTCCCCTCACCTCAGTTCGACTAGGTCTACCCCAGATTCCAAGAACGCCACAACGGTCACTGTCTATCCGGCCCAACGACAGAGACATTTCTCAAACATAGAGGTGTCCGGGGCCGGTGAGTCTCCGGTCACCAATCACGTCCAGCTTCGTACCGGCCGTCCAATAGCACCGCGTTCTTTGCCCTCTCTTACACCCCATTCGACCCAACCTGGTCAGTACGAGTAGTATACCGGGAAGAGCGTTTCTATCGGCGTCCTCTCCAGGATCTACCGGTAACCTTGTTTCCAACAGTCTTCCGCGGGGCATTTACTTACACTGAGAGATCGTGCGGTCCTCTAGGCTTGGCGGTCTAGGAATCACGGCCGAAATCTGCAGTTAAATATACCTCTGCATTATCTTGCCTGGGAGGATCACTGTCCCCTTACCCCTCTAGGAATCGCCTTGATTCAGCTTCTTCGTTTCTCCGATCATAACGACCGCCTGGAGACGGTGCCGTTATATGAGACTGTAGGGTCAGGCTCTTGGGTTGCATGAGCCGCTGGAGCTCATCAATCCTGCTTATATCTGGATGAATTAACGGGAAACGATCACGAAGACCACACAGCAGCCGCTACAACCAGTGAATCCAGCTGAGAAGGGTTTATATCCCCAAACACTACCACATATACTATCGGTACCGCTGAAGCCTTCACCATGGTGTACTGCGGGAAACCGTCGCGGGGTTGTCAGATGTGCAGGACGAGGAGGATCAAGGTAGGCTACCATACTAACCGTGCCTTCTCAAATTATCCTTCCACACTGACACTATGCTTCTATCACGTATAGTGTGACGAGACGAAACCTACGTGCAACCAGTGTGCCAAATCGCGGAGGCAGTGTCCTGGATACAAGGACGAATTTGATCTGGTGTTCCGCAATGAGACGCAGGCCACGGAGCGGAGGGCGCGGAGGGCGAGCAAGAAAGCATCGACAACGCAGAGGACGGTAGCGCAGGGGTCCAGCTCTGAAGGCCAGTCGAGCGGCGCCCTAATGCCGGTATTCCCGGATATCATCAAATCGCCGTTGCAGGGGTCCATCATCCCCTCGTTGAACGTGCCCGTGGAGCACCAGGCCAGCTGCTACTTCGTCGCCAACTTCGTCCTGATACCCCGGGACGGGTGCACGCGGGGCTTCCTGGACTTCATTGTTCCGATGATCCAAGGGGACCCGCAGGGCCCCCTGCAAAACTCGTTCAAGGCGTGCTCTCTGGCCTACCTCAGTAACCGGGCCAAGGGCAACAGTCCCAAGCTGTCAGAAGCGGCGTTGGGTGAATACACTAAGGCACTCAGCAGGACGAACTACGCTCTCAGAGATCCTACGTCACAGTTGGCGGACTCGACATTGGCTGCTGTTCTGTTGTTGGGCCTATTCGAGGTATGTTGGAGATGTTCCCCTTTTTTTCGATTCTCTGGAATGACCTTTTAACATATTTTATCCAGAGCATCACCGCCAAGCAAGTCGGCATGCTGAACTGGGGTTCGCATACCGAAGGTGCCATCCAACTGGTCAAGGCCCGAGGGAGGAAGCAGCTCAACACCAAGATCGGCCTGCTACTCTTCATTGCGGTCCGGACGCAGATGGTCTGTGTGCCCTCCCGAGCATAGCTCCATAGCAAGTTCTCTTTCTATCCTGCGAGCACCCGTTGCTGACATATGATAAACAACATACAGATCATCCACAGCCTCACGTCGGGGACGACGCCGATCATGGGGTCCGAGTGGTGGATCTCGGACGCGGCGCACGACAAGGTGGCGGCCAAGTGCCAGCGGCTCATGATCAAGACGGGCGAGCTGCGGGCCGGGGTGAAGCGGCTGATGGACACGATGGCGCGGACGCCGGACAACGTCGAGGCGATGCTCGACATGATCCGGCGGGCGCAGACGGTCGACCGCGAGGTCGTGGCGTGGATGGACGGGGTCCCCGCGGACTGGCGGTGGCGGACGGTGGCGTGGGAGGACGACGTGCCCGGGGGCAGCAGCAGCAGCAGCAGCGAGGACTACGCGCGCGCCGAGGTGTTCCCCGGCCGCGTCGACATGTACCGCGACTTCTGGATCGCCAGCGTCTGGAACATGTCGCGCACGGCGCGGCTGATCCTCGCCTCGCTCATCGTCCGCTGCGCCGCCTGGGTCAGCAGCCCCGTCGACTACCGCACCACGCCCGAGTACGCAACCGCGGCGCGCACCTGCGTCGAGACCATCGCCGACATCATCGCCTCCGTGCCCTACCACCTCGGCTGGCACCTCCGCAACAAGAAGCGCATCCGCCGCCACCACATCGACCTCCACCACCAGCAGGGGCAGGGACAGGGACAGGGACAGGGACAGGGGCAAGACGGAGGAGAAAAGGCGGACGCGAGCACGGGCGCGGGCGCGAACAACCTCGGCGGCTTCGCCTGCGGCGAGGAGGACAGCATGAAGGGCCTCGCGGGGTACTTCCTGACGTGGCCGCTGGCGTGCGTCAACGGGCAGGACTACACGACGGACGCGCAGCGCGCGTGGGCGCGCGGGCGGCTCGCCTACATCGGCAACGAGCTCGGCGTCAAGTACGCCCACATCCTGCGCCAGCTGCAGGTCCGCATGCCCTCCATGTTCATCCGCCGCGACGGCCTGCTGGCCCAGGCCCGGGCCGGGGCCCCGCCGCCGCTGCCGCCCTACCCGCCCGGATCGCCGTACGGGAGGAATAACAATGGCGCGCGCTGCTACGACTTCGAGAGGCTCGCGTCCTCCGCGCGCGTCGCTGCCGGCTCCTCCTCTGCCGCCGCTAGCAGAAGCACTGGTACTATTGCTGCCGGTGCCGATGCTGGTGCTGGTGCTGGCGCTGGCGCTGCCGTGGCCTATCCGTCCTCCAGTTCCGCCTCCGCCGGCGCCGGCAACGACGGCCGGCAGCAGGAACCCGGCGGAGAAGAGGGGGAGGACGGGGAGGGGGAAGGCCTGCAGAAGAGGGAGCGGTTCGAGCGGTTCCGCGCCGAGCTCCTCGCCAAGGCCTCGGGCAACGCCGGCGAGGGCACGCAGTGGGTGGCGCAGAAGTGGCTCACCGTGTGAGGACGGCCGGCCTGCGAACGGCTGGACCTTACCTGGTTATTCGTTTTTCACGGTCACGGAGGGATCGAGCGGGGGATGAATGGGACAGACACACACACACACTAACAAATCAACGACGCTCTGGCTGGATCAGGAGCCCCCTCTCTTGGGCTACGGCGGTTGATATCAACATCGAAATCGACTTTTTTCTTGTCTTTTCTTTTTTTTCCCCCTTTGGCAGACACGGGTTTGATCGATCATGGATATTTCGTTTTAGGGATCAGGGTTCGGGAGTTTGGGGGTGGGAGGGAGTACGACTGGCTGCCGGCTACGAGTACGGAGGCTTACTAGAGCAGCGCATTGTCGCGTAACCGGTTTCTTGATCGCACCTGGGTTGGATTTGGGTTGAGTTTGTACGAGTACTGGAGTCATCAGGGGGCTTACTAGAGCCAAAGAGCAATGGTCTCTCCGCGGGGATTGGACAGGCATTTTGTTTTAAAATTTGGTTCGACCGCAGGATATGGGTTAGGTTAGATATACGTATGGGATATGGCTGGCTTACTCTCTTTTCTGAGCTATATACTACAACACTGTATGAGTGCGTTGGGCCTGGTGTTTCGATTCTTTCATGTATTGGGGAAGGCCTTCCCCTGAGGAAGTGTGGCCTCGGTTATGTGTACATACAGCATTATTCGGGATATAACGCCCTAGTTAAGGAGGGATCCCTGGGGGCCGCAGGACAACTAGATTGAACAAAGACGGGCGAATTCTTTTGACCTGAGCCCCCTTCACATTCCCTGGCTTACAGTATTGCCATCAAGCTATGCGATGTTCATGGTTTACTGACTTCCATATGTAAACCCTAGTAGAGCTCTGTACAATGTTTTCCTCGTCAGTCTATCCCATCAGCGTATCAGCTCATATCCCCTTTTACGTAAGAAACGCGTTGGTTTAGAGGTAGCCTCTTGTCCTGTAGCTGACTTCGACACAGGCTGTTTCTTAGTCGTAGGAAATATGACCAAGGAAGTGCGAGACGCCCATAAGGCTTAGATTGAAACAATTGTAAAGCTTGGCCACTAAACAATAAATCAAATGAGTAGCAGTGGACGCTCAGGCCCATTCGGATCTCGCCTCAAACGCCTAAGTGGAGGACCTTGTCAATGACTAGAATTCAGATATAGATGGTAGATCCCTTGTTTTCGGGATAACTGGGCCTTCAGTGTTAATGAAAGATAGAACTTTTTAGTTTTATTCTATTAACACAAAGTTACAGCGAAGCCGCCCCGGCCGTTACGATTCCAAATCAAACCCATACCATCCGATTTGATATTTCCCCGGGTATCGTAGATATGCCCTGTTGACCTTGTCCCTTCCCTCACGCACATATATGACTAACCCCCGACGCAACTGTATAGGTTATCCTAACCTCGAAGCCGTATATGAGTGACGAACGAGGGGCCAGAAGTAAAAGTGACCGCGTGGAACCCGAGACAAGTGTCAACCAAGGTCTCAAGCTTTCGTTCTTCCCAGTATTGCCATGCGCAAAAGTCGTAAATAGCCCGGCCCGTTCGAGATAGCCCTATCGCATCTTTATTTTCTCTTGACGGGGGGCGGGTTCCCCAGGTTCCAGGCCTTGACGAACCAGCTCTGCGTGGCGTCGACGTATTTCTCCTCCTCGACATGCTTGACGCCGACCTTCATGCCGTCCTTGGTGAAGACCACGTTCCTCCGCGCCATGCTCTGGGAGGCGTTGTCGCGGATCTTGGACACGCTGAGGTAGATCTGGTAGCCGACGAAGGCGGCGCCGGAGAGGACGACGAGCAGAATCAGGAGCGGGAGAACCTGGCTATGGCGGCACGATTAGGTGATTAGTTAAAAGGTTCCTCTCGGGTGGTGGGAGGGCTTGCGCGACACTGCGCGACCTGCGCACCTGAGGGTCGAGGGCTTGACCTCGAGTTTGGGCGACTTGGCTTTCCAGGCCATGGTTGCGCTTTTGGTTGACGGGTCCCTTGCGACGGAGCCTTGCGACGGGAGAGTGGCGTTGGAGAGAGAGAGAGAGATGGGTAGTTTGTCGATCTGGAGGGGAACAATGGAGATTACACCAGTACCGATATATCCCTCGTTGAGAAGGGAGTTGGGGAAGGAGAGCAGGACAAAGAAAGGCCACAACAGCCTTGTTAATAGGGATTCCTAGGATCGCAGAGAGGGGTTCGATTAGGTAGGATTTATCGATGAACTGGGACTTGAGTCATTCTCGAGTTATAGGGAGACGTTAGGCAGAAGGTCGAGACTCTGCCCGGTGCGGAAGGAGACAGCCGCGACAGTCTTAGCTGAAAGCGAACACATGCATTCACTCATTCATTCAATCCTCCCGGACTACATGTAGGGGGTTTCACGGCAGCGTATTCTGTCGTCGGGGTTCGCTAACAAGAGCGCTAAAAGTTGGGGGAGGCCCCCCAGGTGCCGTAATACCGTGTAACATGGGAGCCCTGGGGAGGGAGCAAAGGACGTGACTAAAGTCCATAACCGGTCGGCGAAAGGGGGGACGGATCATAGGATCACAGGGCAGGCCGACAGGAGCACAGCTGGAAGTTCGGCACGGTTTAGTAAGGTCAATCAATGGATGTCAGTTACATACATCCAGTGCGTAGTGGACATTACGTATGCCGTGACCCAGAAACCCCTCTAACCTGGAACGGACAGGCCGGGGAGGGACAGCCGCGATAAGGGTATAACAGTAGGTAAATGCAAAGCTGTAGGTAACTGAGGTCTCAGACTCTCCAGCTCTCAGCTCCCAAGACAGGTGAGCTTCAATACCTACGAAGTGTGTAGTATGCGTCTACTAGCATCAACCTGATAAAGCACGCGAGAAACTCAAGGTCACCTGACTAATCATGCCGGCTGGCAGGACACCTACCTGCCTACCTACCTACCTAGGTAGGTAAGGTATAGGTATCAATAGGTAGGTAGCTGGAGGTACAGCCCTGGATATATGTAATCTGTAGGTACGAGGGTACATGCATGCGAGGGCAATACCTCGGGCTATCAATTTTGTTTTTTCTTTATTATGATGATATCTGCAAGGCAAGGAAGCTCAAGGTTAGGTAGAGAGCTGGAGGGCGGGCGGGCGGTGGGCAGCCGGGTGGGGGAGCTTTGGCCTCGCCCGGCGACCGCCCAACCCAGCCAGCCCGCCAGCTGCGCATTGGCACAAACCCAATTTGTGCAGTTGGCCGAATCACAGCGTCATCTGGCTTGTGAATTGGACAAGTTGCTGAACTCGAACACCTCGACATCGTAGCATCTCGTGAAAATGGCGATGCTGTAAATCAAGCACTCGTTGACCATCTCGACTACCTACACCCTTCCGTCTTTTACACCTGCGTAGGTAGCCAGCCTTAGCCTTTCCATTGTCACCGCCCGTTCCAAAACGTGGCCTCCACACCAAATCATATATCCCTACGCTATCGAATCGTGGCCACAACTCAGTAAAGACAGCCTGCTCCCAACTACGTACACACAAGCCCACCCGCCCACATACCTCGGTCACCTCCCGAATCCCTCGCCGATACCATATCACAACCAGCGCGCACAGAGCTACTTTCACGAGAGGACGAATTGACCAAAGCGGAGAGGAAATTGCGCCAAGATGGCTGCCCCGAACGATGGCTACGGCCAATACCCCCCGCAGCAATATGGCCAGGAGGCGCAGTACCCTGAGCAGCCGGTCGCGGGTCTCGGGGGACAGATATCGCCTCCGCCCCAGGCCGGTATGCACCACGACGCCGGTAAAAAGAAGAAGCGAGGATATGCCACCCAGGCCTTCGAGTTTGGGAGCGGCGCGAATGCCGGCGTTGGGGGACAACCGATAGCTCCCGGCATGCCCCCGATGCCCGGCGCCGGCGTCCCTGGTGCCGTACCACAACCAGCAGCCGCCGGATATGGAGCGTATCCCGGACAGGAGTTTCAGCAAGCTGGTTACGGCTCTCCTGTACCTGCACCGTACGGCGCCCAGCCGGGCACCCCCGGTCCGCCTGGGGTAGGAGGCTATCAGGCTCCGGACCCCTATTACCAGCCGGGAGTCGGACAGCCGCCTCAGGGCGTCGCCGGCATAACTCAGGGGATGGCCGGTATGAATATGGGCCCTGGTCCGCAGCCCGGAATGGCGCCGCCTGGCGCGCAGGGCCGGCTGGCCCTGAACCAACTCTATCCCACCGATCTGCTGAACCAGCCTTTCAACGTCGCCGAGCTCGACTTGCCGCCGCCTCCTTGCATCCTACCGCCCAATGTAGGTCTTTGCTAGAGCTTGTTTTGCGTGTTAGATAAGGGACTAATTCGTGCTATCAGGCCAGCGTCACACAATCGCCCGACTCCAACTGCCCTCCCAAATATATCCGATCTACTCTGAATGCGGTGCCCACCACGCACTCGCTGTTGAAGAAGTCCAAGCTTCCGTTTGCTCTCGTCATCCAGCCGTATGCCGCACTCCACGATATCGACGACCCCGTGCCAGTTGTCCAGGACCAAGTCATTGCGAGGTGTCGGAGATGTAGGACATATATCAATCCTTATGTAATCTTTCTGGACCAAGGTCACAGGTGGAGATGTAACATGTGCAACTTGACCAACGACGTGCCCCAAGCGTTTGACTGGGACGCCGCCGCCCAAAAGAGCGTCAATCGGTGGGATAGACACGAGCTCAACCATTCCGTGGTCGAGTTCGTAGCCCCGCAGGAGTACATGGTCCGCCCTCCGCAGCCGCTCGTCTACCTGTTCCTCTTCGACGTGAGCTACGCCGCCGTTTCTACGGGTCTCCTTGCTACGAGCGCGCGAACCATTCTGGACAGTCTTAACAGGATACCGAATGCTGACCGGCGGACTCGGCTTGGATTCATCGCGGTGGACTCGAGCCTGCATTACTTTGCCATTCCCAAGGATGATGAGGAGAACGCCGAGACGAGCATGTTGGTCGTGAGCGACTTGGAGGAGCCGTTCTTGCCCGTCCCCCAAGAACTTCTGGTTCCCCTGACAGAAAGCCGGGCCAGCATCGAGAATTTCCTGACCAAGCTCCCTGAGATGTTCCAGAACAACCAGAACAACGGCTCGTGCATGGGATCGGCCCTCAAAGCTGGCCACAAGCTCATTTCGCCATTGGGTGGTAAGATGGTAGTCCTCAGTGCGTCGCTGCCAAACATGGGTACGGGAAAGCTGGATATGCGAGAAGACAAAAAGTTGCTGGGTACGTCGAAAGAGAGCGGTCTTCTCCAGACTGGCAACAGTTTCTACAAGTCGTTTGCTGTGGAATGTTCAAAGAACCAGGTCTCAGTCGACATGTTCCTCTTCTCTTCGCAGTACCAAGACGTGGCATCCCTTAGCAACCTCCCCCGGTATACCGGTGGCCAGACTTGGTTCTACCCGGGATGGAATGCCGGCCGCGCCGAAGACGCGGTCAAGTTCGCGTCAGAATTCAGCGACTTCTTGTCGTCGGAGATCGGCTTGGAAGCAGTCCTCAGGGTCCGCGCCACCACCGGCCTGCGCATGAGCACTTTCTACGGCAACTTCTTCAACAGGTCCTCAGATCTCTGTGCTTTCCCGGCCTTCCCCCGCGATCAATGCTACGTGGTTGAAGTGGCCATTGACGAGAGTTTACAAAAGAACTTCATCTGCCTGCAGGCCGGTGTTCTGTACACCACATGCAACGGCGAACGACGGATCCGCGTCATGACACTCGCGCTTCCCACCACGACTAACCTTGCAGATATATACGCTTCGGCCGACCAGTGCGCCGTCACGACGTATTTCAGCCACAAGGCGGTGGAGCGGGCCTTAAGTAGCGGCCTCGACGCTGCTCGCGACGCTCTCCAGAGCAAGCTTACGGAGCTCCTCCAGACTTTCAAGAAGGAACTGGGCGGCGGAAGCATGGGAGGCGGCGGCCTACAGTTCCCTGCCAACCTACGTGGACTTCCGTTACTCTTCCTAGGTCTGATCAAGAACATCGGCCTCCGGAAGTCGGCCCAGATCCCATCGGATCTTCGATCCGCGGCACTATGCTTGCTATCTACGTTACCTCTGCCCCTGCTGATGCAGTATATCTACCCTCGATTGTACTCCCTCCACGACATGCCCGACAACGCCGGCATACCCGACCCGGAGACGAGCCAGATCGTCCTCCCGCCGTCGCTGAACCTCTCGTCGGAGCGGTTCGTCTCGTACGGCCTGTACCTGATCGACGACGGGCAGACGCAGTTCCTGTGGGTCGGGCGGGACGCGGTGCCGCAGCTGCTGGTGGACGTGTTCGGCATCGGGGACCGCACGCAGCTGCGCGTGGGCAAGGGCACGATCCCGGAGCTGGACAACGACTTCAACGAGCGGGTCCGCGCGGTCATCTCCAAGTCGCGCGACCACCTGTCGCGCGGCGTCGGCAGCATCGCCGTGCCACACCTCTACGTCGTGCGCGAGGACGGCGAGCCCAGCCTCAAGCTGTGGGCGCAGACCCTGCTGGTGGAGGACCGCGCGGACCAGGGCATGAGCTTCGGCCAGTGGATGGGGACGATGAGAGAAAAGTTTTTTTTTTGAGAGAGAGCAGAGCGGTGCTTGCTTGTTGTATAGACAGAGAGCTTTCAAACAAACAAAACAAAACAAAAAAGATGAAATGAATGAAATGAAATCCGGAAAGCAAATACCTAACCTAATCATCAGTGAGGCTGAAGTTGACGATGCCTACCTGTGTTGGAAGTCCTGCCCTCTTCCCCCTTTATTATCAGAAGTGTGGCCTGCAGCGTGACCCTACTTAGGTATGCAGCCTGCTGCCTTGCAGTACTACCTAAGCTAGGTAGGTAGGCTGGCATGTATAGCAGGTAGGTAGGTAGGTAGGTAGGTAGTTTGACGATATCTATCCTACTACGTACCTCATAAACCCCCAACGCGTCGTCTCCAGTGGGGTCGTCATCGTCGTCCCATTTTGAAGGTTCGGTTTCATGCAGCCGGCCCCTCCATTTCCCATCCCCATTCCCATTTGATCTTCATTCGAAATATCTTATCCAGTCCGTATATACCTACGTAGAAAATGCACCCGAGATACCTAGCGCGCAACCAAGTCCGCTTATGTAAGAAACATGCTCGGTCCGCCACCTTCGCGACACAGGTGATCGACGGTTCGCCCATAGAGATCTCTCGAATTCGCAATACGTGCATACATGCACACATGGTACCTACATCCTACGTAATATACGGATTCATGTCGTGGCGCCTCGTACGGATTCACCTTGTACGGACGCGTGCGCCTGGGCCCTATGACATGACCTGCGCGGTTACTCATAAGGAGGGAGGGCTGGCTGAAGAAGTAAAATAAGGTGGAAGCCAATGAGCTCCCTATCCCGGCCCTATCCGACGGGCTGCCAGATCCATTGCCCACGCACTCCTAGCTCGAAACTAGGCACACCTGACTACCTACTCTCTAACTACATAGTTGCGGCATGGGCCATACTTAAGTTCAATAAGTAGACGAGAAGATAGAGCGAGGGCTGGTGCTACTAGGTCAGGCTGGCGATTTGTGTCGATGAGGCAGACGAGGGTAACCCACCCACCTCCATGTAGGTAGGTGTGTGTGTGTGTCTAACTACCCAAAGTGAATAACTAACTGGTTCCCGATCATACTACCTCAGCCCCGGAGGGCTTATTTGTGTAGTTAGTTAGTTAGGCCCGATTCCTTTCAGCGCTATTGGCATTGCGCTGATAGCTCATCTAACCTACTAGCCTCCTACCCAGGTGATATTCTTGGTAGCTACGTGCACACAGCATGCATTGTACGACCGCTAACAGGATTGGAAGCCGCCGAGCACCTGATGAGTCGCAACGGGTTCCGGGAGTTCGGATATTGGATGGCGTGGCGGCTAGACATCCATACATATGGACATAAGCACCGTCGTTGCCCGTAGGCGCTCGGGGGGGCTGGGACGGCATGTCTGACCGAGCCTCGATAGGATAGGTATTATTAGGCTCCCCGATTGGGGGCCGTTCGTTCCCATTATTAGACAGCCTTATCTGTTATTAGGTATTAGGTGTTACTACTACCTACATACTGCTACCGCAGATGCAGGACCTAGGGAACCAGCGTGTGACATCTCGGAAGCCCTGGGTACCTGCTTGTTGGGATGAAGGCTCCATGAGCAAGGTTCCATGGATGTGTGGTTCCAGTGAGTTATGAGGCATGTATGGATGTAGACAGGCAGGCTGGCAGGTATGGACGGGAACTCCCCATTGGCCCCGGTGGGCTGTGCTTTCGCGCGCACGGTCACAAGCTCTTGTCGACCAGTCATGAAACGGACTGCGAGTGTGAAACACACGCGCCCACTTTGCGGTCGGGCGCGTAGCCCGGCGCATCATTGGACGGGGGGGTACCTAGGGAATCTAGCGGCGCCTCAAAAGCGTTGCGTTGCGTCCGGCGGTAACAGATAAAAAGCAGCTGACGATTGATATGATTTGGGAGGGAAGGAAACAGCTCTCGCGCATCTCATAGGAAGGCCTTCAAGGGAGAAGAAAGACGTGAAGGGAGAGAGAGTCCTGCGGTTAGGTCACTTAGGTATTCTGCTATGTAGCAGTGGTACGAGTTGATGACCTAGGGTTTGGGATGTTCTCGTCCTGTTTCATCACCCCATACAGATCACATAGTATATTTGTACTGTACTGTATCTACCTAGCAGGAGAGGAGCGGAACGGGACGGTGCTAAACTAATATGTACGTGACAGACACTCCATACCTGGGCTGGGCCGCAGCGTAGGTTGTGATAGCCTGCAGTTACATACACTGCATACTACCTAGTACTGAGATGTGTAGGTACATCCCTCTATAACCAATTCACAGTGACGGCTTGAGTCGCTCGGATTGAAGACCCCGCCAAATTGGAGACAGGGCTCCAGTAGCGTGCCCCTCCACACCCCTCCTCTTCAATGGTGAATCAACTAACTGCATAGGTACTTTTAGGTAGGTACGAGCTGTCAACTTGACATTCACACTTCTGTCATCCCGAACTCAGAACAGATGCTTGCTGGGAAATGGTTAGATAGGTAGGTAGACAAGGTATGAACCTAGCTGGCTCTGTTCTCTACCTATACTGCCTAGGTCTCTTTAGACATTGAATCTATACCTACCTACCTACCTTGTGATTTGAGTTCCGTCCCGACCTGCATATAACAGACGTGCTGGATTTAGATCCCACGTGGGGAGAGTGTTGATATGTAGGTACCCAGGATGGGAATAGAAGACGGTGGTATCTACAGTACATATATGTGGTCGTAGTGCACGCAAATACACATACCTACCTACTTCATACCTACATACATACATCTTTAATGATTGCGTAGCCAACCTTGTCTGTCTCACCTTTTTCACTCATCCCATGACTCTCGACTTCGATTACCTAGTGATTTTCCCTTGACCGGCCTGTGTCGACGACGACTTTCCCTACCCTATCCCATCGCTGACAGACCAAGAATCCTGCTAGGTACCTAGGTAGATTCCAATACCTAGTGTCTTGTCGCCTTTTGGGGGTTCCACACAATACGGATACAAGGCTCTAATCCACTGTCACTGGAACAGACTCGCGACGTGCTGAAAAGCGTGCGCTCTAGGCGTCCCTAAACGTCCCTAAACGTCCCTAAACGTCCCTAACCTTACCTAGACACAGTACATAGAACGTCCCTGGAGCTCTTTGACATCTTCCCCGCCCCAGCTTGGTTTTGTCAACCATCCTCTTGTGGACCGCCACGGGACGAAACACATTGACACCATCCCTTCTTTTTAATATCCTTCAACTGTCCAACGAGTTTCTGCGGCCGTATAAAGGAACCTGACAAATTGTTTGTTCTGTTTACTGCGATAGCCTGCGCCGGCGAATGTACTGACTTCCTGTTATTCTCCTTCTCATTTACACGTATCTGCATACCTCATCATCATCATCTTCTTCTTCTTCTTCTTCCTCCTCCTCCTCCTCCCCCTCCTCATCTGCCAAAGGCGGGGCACCGATCCAATCGCTTGTACATACTGTACTTGCACCCAACGCTTCTACATAGTAGACGCGCAAACCAACCAGCCTAAGGTGAGAGCTTGATGTTTCTTTGTTTTACCCCTCACGGCGATCATACAGGAACACATCGTTCAGTCTTCCGCCGTCCACCTTCCCCTGCAAGCACGAACAAAGGGACCGGCGGGTTTCTGTTTGCCCATATCTTCTGGTCCGCTGCGCATCATCTGGCCGCCCCCGCTTACCCCCTCGTCCCTTCTCGGCACCAGAAAAGATCAGACGAAGCGTCTGAAATCTTGTAACAAGGGGGGTCTCGGGAACCACCAGACACTCTATCCACCCACACTCGGGCCTTCGATCGGTTCCAACCGTGAAGGCACCCCTCTTCGAACGGCCCTCCAGAAGCTGCCAGTGATACACCCCCAGTTCGCCATTGCGCAACGGATCTCCCTTGGAACTGCATCTTGGCCGAAGCAACTGATCCCAGGAGCCGGCGCCTCGGTGCGGATTTTGTCCAGTTCAGGAACCCTCTGCACAGACTCTCAGGAGTCAATTCCTTCCTCTGTTATACGATCCACGCTGTTGATCAGCCGCCTCTGTTAATTTGTTACCGCTGCTCTTTGTTGGTTACCCAGCAATCCCGGCTAATCTTTCACCTGTTTCTCCCAGACCAGATAACGCCAACCCGACGCACTAGGTTGGGTCAGAAGAATACACACAAAGGAACGAGCGAGAACACTCGGGCCCGTTGATTTCAAAGAACGGAGCATAACGGCGTTGTCATAAAGCACACGTCTGGCCCCTTCTGCGACCGTCGCCTGTTCCGCCTTCTGGACTCGGGTAGATTCAAGCTCTCCGACTCTACTCACGATCTCTGCCTGCGACTCGGCTCGATTCGAGACGAACAAGTGTAGACTCGACGCTTTTGCGCTTCTCCTGTAGTATCGTCCGCCGCGCTTCTCTACGTCTGTGTGGAGCTCGAAACTCGACCTTCCTGCCAAGCCGGGATTGCCTATATACGCTCTCTTATTGCCCTTACCAGGCATATTATAACGGCCGCCTGCAGCTCCCTACATAGACCAGCCACATTGGGGTGAAGTTTTCTGCTAGCAACCACAACCCAAACATCTCTACTACATTACCAACACAACACAATGTCGCGATCGAACGCCCCCAACGCGACGGGACCCCGTAGAATCTCCTTCAACGTCTCCGAGCAATATGACATCCAAGATGTCGTTGGTGAGGGTGCCTACGGTGTCGTCTGGTGCGTTTCCATGTCGTTTCCTCAGGTTGAGTCAGGATGCTAAGTGTCGTTGTATAGCTCGGCGATACACAAGCCTTCCGGCCAGAAGGTCGCTATCAAGAAGATAACGCCGTTCGACCATTCCATGTTTTGCCTGAGAACTCTGCGAGAAATGAAGCTTCTCCGATATTTCAACCACGAGAACATCATCTCGATCCTGGACATCCAGAAGCCACGCAACTACGAGTCGTTCAGTGAGGTGTATCTAATTCAGGTATGGGACGGAGAAAAGGTCGGATACGTGGCCAATTGCTAATCAGGGTGGCCCTTCAGGAGCTTATGGAGACAGATATGCATCGGGTCATTCGCACCCAAGATCTGTCGGACGACCACTGCCAGTACTTCATCTACCAGACGCTGAGAGCGCTCAAGGCCATGCATTCTGCCAACGTCCTTCACCGAGATCTGAAGCCTAGCAATCTTCTGTTGAACGCCAACTGTGATCTGAAGGTCTGTGACTTTGGTCTGGCACGATCGGCCGCCTCGCAAGAGGACAACTCTGGTTTCATGACGGAATACGTCGCCACGCGTTGGTACCGTGCTCCCGAGATCATGTTAACGTTCAAGGAATACACCAAGGCAATTGACGTCTGGTCCGTGGGTTGCATCTTGGCGGAGATGCTCAGCGGCAAACCCCTGTTCCCCGGAAAGGACTGTATGTTGGCCCGTCCACAACAACGTGTTGTGTGTTATGTATGAGTCGAGTTGCTAACGGGTATACGTAGACCACCACCAGCTCACGCTGATCCTGGATGTCCTGGGCACGCCGACTATGGAGGATTATTACGGCATCAAGTCGCGTCGTGCCCGTGAGTACATCCGTTCACTGCCCTTCAAGAAGAAGGTGCCCTTCCGCACCCTGTTCCCCAAGACGTCGGACCTCGCGCTGGACCTGCTGGAGAAGCTGCTCGCGTTTAACCCAGTGAAGCGCATCACGGTAGAGGAAGCGCTGAAGCACCCGTACCTTGAGCCGTACCACGACCCCGAGGATGAGCCCACGGCGCCTCCGATTCCTGAAGAGTTCTTCGACTTTGATAAGCACAAGGACAACCTCACTAAGGAGCAGTTGAGGCAGCTCATCTACCAAGAGATCATGCGGTAGAATCGGAAATCTCAAGGGAGCGAAGAGTCCATGGCGGGCGTCGAGCGTGCCATGCAGGATCTCACAGTCGGTGGTAGTGGCGATGGCGCTGGTGGTACTAGCCGTCGCCGCAGTCAACGTGAAAGCAAGGGCAACGTCAGTAGCAGCAGCAGCTTTGGCAGCTTTATCAGAGACAAGTTGCGGTGGTAAGAAACAGAAAGAGGACATCGGCGTTTTAGGCTGTGTGTGTGTGGAAACGAGAAAGGCGCGTCGCATCCAGTAGCAGCAGCAAAGGAGTAGAGATAGATCGTCTGGTCTGGTAAAGAATCTTCTGGATTTGGCATAGCGAGCGGATATGGAGAGAGATTTGCCTTGGGGCGAGACAGAGACGGGGGAGTAAGGGGAAGGAAAGGGGGCGAGAGTGTGTGTGCGCGCGCATGCAAGAGAACGGTGTAGTTTCCGGCATGGTGTAGTATGTTGGAGTCATGTCAAACAGAGAGGAGAAGATCTGTATAAGATGAGAAGAGAACCCCCTTTCTTTGTGCAAGTTATATATGTCTGTCCGTATGTATATGTGTGTGTGTGTGTCTTGTAGACAGATAGAAATTGATGCAAAAGTGTTAAAAAAAATCCCCTCGTCCGTTCGTCGTACCTATCTATGGTGAGATCGGGTAGAGAGGAAGGAGTTATGTCAGGACGAACTACGTAGATACTTCTATCCTGGCCTCGCCTCGGGAACTACTGCTGCTAGCTAGATATGTCGTTTCGTCTGATCAGCAGTGGCTGGGGGGGCAGACGGCGGTGTTGCGATGGGCAAGTACATATATGTCAAGACACGGATAATGACAGTTGATACTTGGCTAAACGGACTGGCTGGCTGGCTTGGTAGCCGAGCTGGTTCGTTCACTGCATACCTACCTCGTACCAGATCGCCGACGAACTCGGACGACCTACTAGTTAGGTACTTACTTTACTGGCTTTGCCCTCCTTCCCTGTCGGGTCTCTCCTTTCTTTCTTTCTTTCTCCTTCTCTGTTCGTTTCCGTGGTTTTCATTTCGCCCCGATGATATTTTGAATACATATTTCATTAGAGTGGCGTAGTAATAGTAGTAGTAGTCAACTCAGTTCGTACCCTCTCCTGTTTCGCTTGTTTGCTTGCTTGGTTCGTAATTGGTATATCCTATCCAAAGAGACACGCACGCACGCAGGTACGCACGCAGGCCACACACGCGTAGCGCAACGCAACGCAATGCAACACATTTCGCCCTGAACGCCATCTGCTGAATTCGAGTTGAGGTCAAGGGACCGATCCTCCATTTATTTACCTCTTCGTCCCCAATTTCATTTGTCTTCGAACATAATTGCTTGCTTTGCTTGCTTGCTTGCCCAATATGAATTAATCCCAAGTCAGCAGTGCCTCCTCCCCCCTCCCGTAATAAAGTGACTGTTAAAAGCAACCTGAATTACCCTCGTTTCCCGAGACCGACCGTCCGATTGATTGATTTCCCCAGGTCGGTCGGCTGGCTCAGCTCTACACGCCCAATCGTGTCACGGCATGCCACACATTCCTCACGTCTGCCCATATCGTTCATACACCATCATACATTGTATGCCTTTCAGCCCAGCTCAGCCCAGCTCAGCTCGCCCCCACGACCCACATCTCGACGCCGAGGACGTCGAACTTCTCGCCCTCCTCGCTCAGCGGCTGGTTCAGGAACGTGTCGCAGGGGGCGCTGTGGCCGCGGCCGAGCTCGTCGTCGAGCCACAGGCCGAACGTGCCGCCGCGGCCCCCGCCCACCGACAGGAACCCCGTCTCGCAGAACATGCAGTAGTCGTTGGCCCCCGTGTACGCGAAGTTCTGGAACCGGATGCTCTGCGCCGTCACCGGCGGCGGCAGCAGCTTGTTCGTCGTCGGGTCCGTGGCCGCGGGGGCGAGGTGGTGCCGTGGCTCGGAAGAGGAAGAAGTTGGGTCGGCGGTGTTGGTGTCGGTGTTGGACCCGTTGGAGTCGGAGAATGTGTCAGCTGTCGGTGATGCTATCGTCGTGGCGCGGATGTTGAGGTTCGTCGTGTCGGCGGAGGGGGGCGGCGGTAGGGGGGCGTGGACGCTCGCGCGCCAGAGGAAGCACTCCCCGGTGCCGTAATAGGAGGGCGCCGGGTGCGGTGCCTCGGTCAGGTAGGCACCGAAGGTCTGTTGAGCACCGAGGGTTAGCCATTGACGATTGAATTCATACAACCATTGTTCTCATAGTCTTGCCCATCCCACACAGACGTCCGAAACATAAAGAACGTAGAGACCACGTCAGGAGACCAGATAGAAAGTAGAAAAGAAAGAATATATAGATAGATAGAGAGAGGAATATTTATAATAATAGAAAAGACTTACCCCGTCCTTCCCGTCCCTGACGACGAGCACGAAGCCGACGCGGCGGCCGCGGTACTCCTCGCACAGCTTGTAGAGGGTGGCGAGCGAGCTGCCGTCCTGGTAGAGGCTGTAGACGAGGCGCCACTCGTCGGCGATCTTGAGGCGCTCGGGCAGGAACGTGCGGATCTCCTCGGCCAGCCCGCGCCCCAGCAGCCGCTCGTCCGCCAACGTGTCCCCCCGGTACCCCCGCAGCGCCAGCGGCCCCAGCGACGGCAGGCCCCGCGGCGACGCCGCGCGCCGCGGCGGCGTGAACGCCCCGTTTATGCCGTCTCCCGTTCCTGTTCCCGCTCCCGTTCCCGCTCCTGCTACTCCTGTTCCTCCCGTCGCCGTGCTCGTCGTCGTCGTCGCCGTCGTGTCCGAGGTCATGTGGGGCAGGTGCGTCTGCGACGCCGTCGGGGACTCGAGCGTCGACAGGCGGCGCCAGAGGCCCAGGACCGCGGACCCGATGCCGTACGCACCGCCGCCTCCGCCGCCACCGTAATAGCTGCTGCTGCTGCTGGTGGTGCCGCCGGGGCTCATGGCGCCGGCGGGCATGCCCGACGGCGGCGACGACTGCGAGTGGTGCAGGGGCGCCGGCGGGTGGTGGGCTCGCGCGTGCTGCTGCTGCTGCTGCTGCGGCGGCGGCGGCGGCAGCCCCGACGGAGGCGGCGGTGAGGAGAGCGGGGAGGGCGCGGCGGGCGGCGGGTTGGCGGCGTTTACCGGCGTCGAGGTGCCCGAGGACGGCGGCGAGAGGTCTATTAGGTTGCCTTCTTGAGACATGGTCGGCGAGGCTGTTGCTGTGCACCTGGCCGGTGTGGCTGTTGGTATAGTGCGGTGCGGTGTGATGTGGTATGATGCAGTGCGATGAGGCGAGGTGAGGTGTGTATTGCTCGGGGTGGGAGGGAGCTGGATGCCTTTCGGTAATATACCCTCTGATCTATCTTCTTCTATCCGGATACCCTCAGGTAGGAGGCAGGTCGGCAGGTCGGAGGGCCGTTTTGAATCATCGGACGTGACGTAGGGTGATTGATGGGCGGTGATGATTGTAGCAGTGGGGTTCCGCAGCAGCAGCGGTTCAGGACGATGTTAACGGGCTGGATAGGCGGATGATCACGGAACGAGGATAGGTCTTCGATTGGATGTATAAGAAGCGGAATAAACGGGCAACGGACTCGAGGGGGATCGATCTCGGTATTCGGATTAAGAGGAATGTCGCGTGCTTAATAAATACGAGTATGTACACGGCGGCGAATGGAAAGCTATATTAAAGGCTAGATAAGTAGGTATGGGCTATCTCTGTTGTGCACAATGTAGAGGTAGGCCAGGTAAATACTGTAGGTCCTGATAGTTGTCAAAGTTACATGTGTTCCCCACCGATTGAATAATAGAGAGGTAAGCCATTCCATAAACTACAACTTCGCATGTAACCACGCAATATATCGAATACAGTTTGAATACATTGTTTCAGCTTGTTAAAGTGTCAAGTTTCGATCGCGTCTTCCCGTCTATTCTGTTTCATCCGGCACGCTTAACCTTGTATGCCAGGCCGCGATTAGCGGCACGGTACCTTACATGAATCGACACATACGTAGGGTCTAGATTCCGCCAGGAATCCGGGACTGCCAAGAACATCAACACTCGGCGGTATAACTGTTGACAACCTCCAATTCTGATGGTATGATTCTGGTGTGGCTTCAGCAAACGTACTATCGATGGGCATATATACAGTAGACATATACAATAGACATAGATTTACAGAGGTTGAGCGCTGGCTATCTTCGGGCTTTGAGAAAATCGGCCATCCCCTCCAAGACTCCTTCCGGACTTGGCTTCTCGGCACAAACATCCGGTTCGTAATCGAACGTCTTTTTTAGGTAACCACGGGTTGTCGGTCCAATCGTCGCAATGTGCGTGGCTCGCTCTCCCGGTGGCGCTCTGAACTTCCCCGACTCCTCGTCTACCATGCCCAGCCCTCTGAGCATGCTGTCACAGCCTGTCGGCGAGAAGACAACGACCCACCGACTCGGACGGTCCGCCGTCTTGTCCAGCACGTCTCTGAAGTCCTGGGCGAACGACTCCATGACGCCTGTGCCGTACACCACAACTTCTCTGACTTCTATCCGCGTATCGCTCGGCAGGCTAGGGTCCATCAGCGTTTTCGGTATGATGTCTCGTCTCTGCTCGCCGGCCATGAAGAGCAACGGGGGCTTCGTCGGCCGTCCTCTGTACCATTCGCCGTAATGCTCCAGTATATATGGGGCGAGCGTCTCACCGTTTCCAGTGTGCTCGCCGAAGATCTGCAGCGGGGGCGTTTGCGCCACAGACTTCAGCGCTCGCGTGGTGGCAGGGCCGACACTGTAGAACGGTATGTCCTGAAGATGAGGCCAACCCTCATCACCTATGCTGGCAAGTCAATTCGCGCTGTCGCCAAGAAGTGCTGGTTGGTGGCCTCAGTTCAGACCTTTGCCCTCGTCGACCAGCTTCGCAAACGCCTCTACGGCTCTCTGCGAAGTGAAGACGAGGCCGCCGTAGGCGCAGTCCGCACCATTGTTGATCCTCTTGTTCTGCAGCAGCTCTCGGACCTGGCGCAAGCCGTCGCCGTCGAACCTGTGCTGGAGGACGGGGACGAAGGTGGGCTCGAAGTCGAGGCCATCTCGCGGGGCAGAGAAGAGGTCCTCGTAGGCATCAGTCGGCGTCGACTTCGTCTTAAGCAGCAACACAGGGACCTTCTGTGCCGCTGGAGCTAGATCGGGCGCCATGGAAGGGCTAATGCAAAAAGGCGACTAGGGTAGCGTCCGTGATAGCCAGCGACCCGGTTACATGTAGAATGAAGTGATGGCCGTCTCAGGTTCGATGCGTGAATTTGGACTCTTGGTGGGCTGATGATACGTGACTAAAGCTAGGGTAGGTAGGTAGCTATGCGAAAGTGCCGAGGGGCAGTTTTATCGATAAAGCATCCATACACCCAGCATACACCTGCATTACCTACAGATCCAATGGATGTAGGTACCTAGAACACACAACGCATGGAACCGTTCGGGCCTTCCGCGGCCTCCCGCTGTGGCGTCACCTTTTTTCCCTGCTGCTGAAAAAATCGGCCGGGGCCGGGGCTAGCATGCGGCCGACTGAATGACAAATTAATTTTCGTAGCTATACCCGATCTTTCGATATTGTCGGCGAGGCGGTCGGGTCCTGGCGCCAGGTCTAATGTTCGTTTCCTAGACTGCTTCGTAACTTGCCTACTTGCCTACCTACCTTATACCTACCCTTCTATTCGTGTTGGCACCAATGGCTGCGGACACAAGAGATCCCGACCAGCCGGGCGACCTCCCCAAGGGCGTCGTCCTCGGCAAGGATGGCAAGCCGTGAGTATCGCAGTCTGTTTGGTAGTTGTATTGGCTCTCTGCAGGGCCATTACTAACCCCGCCTTGCGCAGCTGTCGATCCTGCACTTCGAAGCGAGATTTCACGTCGTGGGCGCGAATGACCTCCAAGTCTTCTTCGCTCAAGTCCGGCACCGGTGTTAACGCAGCAGCAGCAGGAGGCGCTGCTGCCGCCGCAACCTCTCTCAGCCCCCAAGCCAACGATTGTCCGGCCGACGTAGAGACGCTCGGACGGTGCACATGGACTCTGCTGCATTCCATCGCTGCGACATATCCGAGGACGCCCAGTCCGGCGGAGCAGTCGGATCTCAAGAACTTCATGGGCCTCTTCTCGAGGTTATACCCGTGCTGGGTGTGCGCCGAGGATTTCCAGCATTACATGGAGAAGGAGCATATCAAGGTGGGCAGCCGGGACGAGTTCGGGCAGTGGTTGTGCGAGGCGCATAACGCTGTCAACACCAAACTAGGTAAAGACACCTTCGACTGCTCCAGGTGGGAGGAGAGATGGCGGACCGGCTGGAAAGACGGGCGCTGTGACTAAAGGCGGGCGGAGTGGTCCACTATAAGGATCTCTTCCAGCTGCAAGCTACCGACGCCGATCTATCAATAAATGAGGTTGGTATTGGATCATAGACTTTATCTATCTGTACATATTGTAGGGTATCCGGTATGGTATCCGGCCGTAGACGATCGCAAAAACAGTGGGCATGCGATGGCGTGCGTACATGGCAATAGGTGTTTGGTTGTTTGGAGGTATCAGCGCCACTCTCACAACGCTCACAACGAGTCAGATGAATTCTGCACCACAACCGACATCTACAATATCTACCAAGTACGATAATGAATAGATCTCGGAATATACACCAGGGCGGTTTCTCGTTTCTCATCAGCACCCATGGCAACCGGAGAGACTACGGAGCAATCAGGCATCTCGGCGAACAGCGATGTCCGGAACGCCAAAGCTCAGGTCGTTTCACGGTCGTTCCCAGCCGTGCCCAGGGCGATAGACGTTAGGCCGTTCTAGACTTACATCTGTCAGGGTGCAGGACCGGCTGGGCTCGTTGAAGCAAAATCGCTCACAACCTACCAAAACCTACCTAGGCAGCTAACCTAAGTTATTAGGAGTTTAGGTAGGCTGGTAGGTTGTTCCTACAACTGGGATACAACTGTACTATCACTGTACTATCAGACTATGTAGGTATAGTACGGCAGGAGTAATTTGTCATGGCAGCATGGATGGGCGTTGGATGGGCGTTGAATGGGCGTTCGTGTATTCCTAACGTGACGGGACCCGGTGCGGTACGGGCGTAGATGAACCGACAGTTGACAGATTGAGTTGCGTACACGAAGGAGCTAGGCGAAAAGCCAATTCCACGGGAGTTGTTTGCTGGGCTGGCTGGGTGTCGTTCGAAGTCTCGGCGCGATAGCAGCAAGTGCTGGCAGCCCCTAGGCTTTCTAGGCTCATGCATTGCATCATCATCTGATCATGGCAAGACCGCAGATGCGAGTTGATCCACACAAGGGCCGAGATAGAGGACAGTGAACAGGCGATGCGAATAAGGGACCTTACGACCTCAATTTTTTTGTCTAGAGCCGTGCTGTTATCACATCGGAGGATAGGTACAATACCAACCCATAAATACTCCTCAACAGAGCCTCCTCTTCTCTTGGTGCCGATCCTTCCATTCCTCCTCCGTCCATCATCATCATTACAAGACTATCATCACTCACTGACTCAAGTGTCTGAGTCGGATACTTCTTCAAATCACTCATCCGGGTCTCTCTCCTTTGACAGACCACTTACATCCTTACATCACACATATCAGACTACACCAGCACATCAGCCACAATGCCGGATATCAGGACAAGTAACCTCAAGAAGCCCGTCGACGTGGCTACATATCTCTTCGCGAGACTTCACCAGGTCGGCGTCCGATCCGTCCACGGCCTGCCCGGCGACTACAACCTGGTGGCGCTCGACTACCTGCCCGCAGCCAATCTCAAATGGGTGGGCAACTGCAATGAGCTCAATGCCTGTAAGTAACAGCTCATTTCACATAAACACAGCATCGGCGTCACAGACGGATAAGTAATTAACACACGTGCCGCAGCATACGCCGCAGACGGCTACGCCCGTGTCAAGGGCATGGGTGCCATCATGACCACCTTCGGTGTCGGCGAGCTGTCGGCCGTCAACGGTCTCGCCGGCGCGTACAGCGAGATGGTGCCGGTGGTGCACATCGTCGGCTGCCCGTCGACCATCTCGCAGCGCAGCGGCATGCTGCTGCACCACACGCTCGGCAACGGCGACTTCAACGTCTTCGCCAACATGAGCGCCAGCATCTCGTGCGCCGTCGCCAAGCTGACCGACCCGGTCGACATCGCCTCCCAGATCGACCACGTGCTGCGCGAGTGCTACCTGCGCAGCCGGCCCGTCTACATCATGTTCCCGACCGACATGGTCGAGGCCAAGGTCGAGGGCGAGCGCCTCGACACGCCCATCGACCTGCGCCCGCCGCCCAACGACGAGGACAAGGAGAACTACGTCGTCGACGTCATCCTGCGGTCGCTGCACGCGGCCAAGAAGCCCGTCGTGCTGGTCGACGCCTGCGCCATCCGCCACCGCGTGCTGCCCGAGGTGCACGACCTGATCGAGAAGACGCAGCTGCCCGTCTTCGTCACGCCCATGGGCAAGGGCGCCATCAACGAGCAGCACCCGAGCTTCGGCGGCGTCTACGCCGGCAGCGCGTCGAGCGAGGCCGTGCGCGAGGCCATCGAGAGCTCCGACCTCGTCCTCAGCGTCGGCTCGCTCAAGTCCGACTTCAACACGGCCGGCTTCTCCTACAGCCTGTCCCAGCTCAAGAGCATCGACCTGCACAGCGACCACTGCGCCGTCCGCTACTCGGTCTACCCGGGCGTCGCCATGCGCGGCGTCCTGCGCAAGATCACGCAGCGCCTCGACCTGTCGCAGCTGACGGTGCTGCCGTCGCCCGCGTTCCCCGCCGTCGAGACCCGCAACGTCGACGCCGCCGGCGTCATCAACCAGGAGTGGTTCTGGGCGCGCATCGACCACTTCCTGCGCGAGAACGACATCGTCGTCACCGAGACCGGCACCGCCAACTTCGGCATCTGGGAGACCCGCTTCCCGGCCGGCGTCACCGCCCTCAACCAGACCCTGTGGGGCAGCATCGGCTGGGCGCTCGGCGCCTGCCAGGGCGCCGCCCTCGGCGCCAAGGACGCCGGCGACGACCGCCGCACCATCCTCTTCGAGGGCGATGGCAGCCTGCAGCTGACCGCCCAGGAGATCAGCACCATGATCCGGCATAACCTCAACATCATCCTGTAAGTTTTTTTTTTTTTTTAATACCATCGTCCTCCTAGTAGAAGAGATATAGATGACTAACGGGAGACACGCAGGTTCGTCATCTGCAACGACGGGTACACGATCGAGCGCTTCATCCACGGCATGGACGCCGAGTACAACGACGTGGTCGAGTGGAAGTACAAGGACCTGGTGGACGTGTTCGGCGGCAGCGAGGCGACGGTGCGCAAGTACGTGACCAAGACCAAGGGCGAGCTCAACGAGCTGCTCAACGACAAGGACTTCAACGAGCGCAAGGGCATGCGCATCGTCGAGCTCTACATGCCGCGCGAGGACGCCCCCAGGAGCCTCATGATGACCGCCGAGGCCAGCGCCAAGCGCAACGCCATCCGCGAGCAATAAGTTACTCGACGGTGAGGAGTAGGAGGGGGGAAGCCGGCAAGTGAGCTGGCTGACTGGCTGGCTCTAATGACGAAGCATGACGGCGTTTCGCATGAACTGTCTATTTCCCCGTTCACGGTTAATGGACGGAGATGACAAGCTTACCTGGCTTGCAACGAAACGAAACGGAAGAAGGGACGAAGAACAGACGAAACACACAAAAATTCACTGGAATAAAACGGACGGCTGGCTACTTCGGTTTCGCATAGATCGATAGACTCGGCGGTACGGCTACAATGGTCTTTAGGTTGGGCTTTTTCTTGGTTTACATGTTGGTTGGTTGGTTGGCACGCGGCGTCTCTTTTTTGATATATATATATATATATACACACATGAATTTTCATGTACGAACTCTCTACCATGCTCAAATCTCCCAGAAAGAAAATTGTTCTCTATATATCTTCGTCTGTTACCAGGCAAAAGTGATGCAATTATTATAAGTGACGATATCTGCAAAGCCTATGGAGTAAAGTCTATAGACATAGACATAGACTTCAGCTGTCTTCATATCTCTATCTAACTGCTATTGAATATGTTCTGAAAAGCAGCTGTCATGTAGTTGTCCCCGTATATAAAGTGTTAGTATGCCTAGGATGACTCTTGTTGCTCAGGGAGAGAAGGAGAGTACCGACGAGCTTATCGTTTCACCGACCGTTCGGTGTCGCAAAAGTTGTTCTGCATGACTTATCTTGGATAGCCTGAGCATATGATAAGCATTCGTTCGTTATAAAGCCGTATGGTTGATAGACAACTTGGGTAGAGATGCCTATGGACGCAAGACAATCGGGCTTTGTAGCCTGCAGAGCAGCAGCAATGAGAGACCTGTTAGACGTATGCCACAACGAATACAGCTGTTATTTGTATCGCTTGTGCCTGACTCTTACTATGGCTTTCCATCACGTCAACTTCAGATTCACAACTGTAGGCAGTGACTAAGGCATATCCTTCAACGATTACAAGGCAGCTCTCGAGCCAACTGGTTGATCCCTTCCATTACATTCAAGGCAGCCTTCTTAGGAACGAATATTACGGCTGTTAGGAGCATTGTACAGTGAACTTTGACTCTAAGTGGTATATAACAGTCGCCTCTTGCCCTAAGTTACCAATTCCTTACTGACATACACACACATATATGATTTCCACAAGCCTATCATTCCATCCCTCACGCGCAGACGACCGCATCAACTACCATCCAAGATGGACAGAATCCCTTTGGCGGTCTCCGGGTTTGAGGCACTCAGATTCTATGCAACAAGGGTCTCGCATATCGACTCGGAAAAATGGGGACACATCGTCCGCCGGGCCCTGGAGAGGGTACAAGAGCTGGAAATCTGGGGCGAGTGTGGCGGGAATGAGCAACAGCACCAGGGCCAGCGGCAAGCACCAAGTAGAGAATACATTTCCTACCACATTTTGGAGTCGGCATATCAGATACTAGGTTGGTTATCCACCCCCTAGCTTTCGTTCCTTGTATATATATATATATACGCGGTTGCATGTCTTAACACCACACTGACGTACTCGCCTTCGCGTTCGCCTATAGTGGAAGACGGCACGAGGTCCTTCCCCTGGATGATAGCCCCCGACCGGGACCAGGCGCCTTTGTGTCCCGATGGGAGGGCCCAGCTCGAGTACCTGAGCAGCCTTCGGTATATTGTCGCCCACCCGGACGGCCTCCCGGGAATGGTGTTGCACTGGATGCGGACGGGCAAGAACTGGAGTAGCCAAGTGGTCCCTCCCTTGCACACCCGACAAGGAAACGGCATCCCATGCTCCTCTCCAGCAGACCGAGCAGACGAGGAATCACGCGTTGGTATCGCCTCCCGGCTGCATAGTGACGACGAGTCCGTCTCCTCCGATGCCACCTTTTTGCAGCGGTACAAGGAGTGGAATGAGGCACACACGGACCTGAAGTGCGACTTCTCGCCCGAGAACTTCCTCTGCCTGTACTACGCGGCGGTTCGTGCGGCAGGCGCTACGGGGTTCGCCATGCCGCCCCTATCGGACGACGTTACGGTCCTGTTGGCCGCTGAGGGGCATTCCCCCGGGAGGGAGCGGCGGCCGGACGACCGACGCCTGGTCCGCGGAGAGAACGTGCAAAAAGGAAGAGAGGACAACAGAGGGGAGATGGAAAGCACTGCCGATGTCGAGATGACGGACCGTGTCCCCGACGATCCCGTCGATGCCGCCCCGAAATCAATGACCCCCGCCGTCGCCGCCGCGTCTACGAGGGGTCGCAGCTTTGCCACCCCCGTCATGCCAAGCCGCACGGGAGGAGGCTCCCGACCAAAGGACATCTCACCACCTCCGCTGACGCTAGGCCACCTCGATCCGAGCCCGGTCATGCCGCTGCTAGGTTCCCGGCACTCCATAAATCGCCCCCTACCCGGCCCGCAGTTCCTAAGCCAGCCCCCCCACGGGCCCCCCCGACCGGACGCCCGTCTAGCGAGCGGCGCCGGAGCAGGAGCAGCTCGCCGAGGTCGTCCGGGAGACGCAGCGGTGGGAGACGGCGGTGTACTTCGACTGCATGGCGCGGCAGCCGCCGCGCCGGGTCGAGCATAGGTTCGAAGATGGCCGTGTGGAGGAGGTCTGGGAGATTTGATTTCGAATCCCTGGAAGGTTGTGTGATCTACCTTACCTAACGGACCTAGTTGGGTAAGTAGGCAAGGTCCTGGTGTCGAGTGGAGAGTGTGGATTCCGTAGGTAGTTCGTGCCATCATCAGTCGCCTGTGTACATATGAAATACACGCATGTCAACGAGCCCCCGGAGAGGAGGAAGATGATGAGGAGGAGAAAAAGACTATTGTTTGTATCATGGCACCTGGTGGGAGAAGAAAGCCTTGTACTGGACTTGGTCACCTACGAAACTTGGAAAAGAGAGGTGTGAGGTTGGGTTACTATCTGTTACCAGACTTGTAGACCCTAGCCTTAGATAGTACCGAATATGGGAGAGAAAGGTCTCGTCTGTCACGACTGCGAAACACAGCAGTAGGAAAAACAGTCTTAGGATATTCGAGTATTCTTCTTCCTATGGAGGGGTTGGGAGGATGGCTCGTCCGCTCTTTGCCAACGGCGGGACCTACAATAACAGACGGACTTGTGGCCACACTTGAACGCCGCATCATCGATGGACCCGTAGCATCTTATCGGCCATTATCACGTCCGCACCCTACCCTACATGACTGTTGACTAGGTATATGCGGGCTTTATCCTGGGAATCTCGCCTGTATGTGTGTTATACCGGCCGTACCACCGCCGACAACGGGTTTTATCTTGAAAAGCCCGCCCCTGTTTCCGGACGTAGGTAGGTGATAAATAAGCCTGCGCGTGCACGATACCTAGGTAGGCACCTCGAGGTCCCATATTCTTTGCGCATGGTCTCGCGTATAGAGTATAGGTAGAACACCTACATACATATATACCCTACACCCTGCCGAGCGCGGGAGAGATGCGTGCGATATCCTCCCATGAGATCTCTGAAGTCTATGTACCACTGCCAGAATAATAAATGTTGCATGGCTGGGAGGGCGGAGGGAAGTGGTTAAACCAAGACATAATACTAGCACTTCGGGGAAAAGTCGAACCAGAGATTTAAAGCGGATTTCGCGGGGATAGGTAACATTTAGCTGCCACTTATTGAAGGGGGTCGATTTCCTAGAACGCGCGTACATTACGTTCTACTTCATTTTCCCCCTTCTTGGCCTTCTTTCTTTTTCGCGTTATTAAATTTCTTCTTATTGTAAATTTCTATCCTCAAAATATGTCGTACTATCCTGAATTCCCAGATCCGGATTGGGGCTGATTTCGTACACCCAGCACATGTGCATGGGCTCGCATTCAAGCCTGGCATTTTGCTTCAAGATGCCTTGGCCCCAATATCCAAGGAACACTTTGTGGATGTCTCGCTCCGGCCAACATGTAGGATATATGAATCCAACGGCATCTCCAAGGCACCCACAAGCGATTCCGTTATTGGCAGGGCCGATATATACGAAAGGGCCCAATAGTGCTGTGCAAGATGTGAGCGAGCAGCAGGTCGCGCCCTCATGAGTTCACTTTTTCTATATATTCTTTCAGATTATCACCCCGACCGGTGCCGTCACCGGTACCGTCACCGGCCGAGGCCACCCTCGACCCTAAAGCCGTCGCACAGGCGGTCGAACGGTCTCTTCAGGTTGTTTGGCTTGCACACGGCCTCGTTGGCGAAGGCGCGGTACCGGTCCAGCAGGTCCGTCTGGACGACGCCGTCGCGCTGGGGCGCGAAGCCGAAGTGCGACACGACGGCGCGGGTGTCGATGAGGAAGGGACGCCGCGTGCGCCGCGGTATGTCCGCCGTGATGGCCTGCTCGTCGTCGTCGGCGATCGGCAGCTGCTCGCGCACGTCCGAGCCCCACACGGCCACGAAGTTGAGGTTGTACCGCGTGAACCCCGTGTCGTACGTCTGCTCGCCCCCGGGCCCGTCCTCCCCAACACGTATGGTGGCGGAGGCGTTGGGCGCTTTGGCGTTCGCGGGATACCTGATAGGCCGCCCGAAGAAGTAACGTTGCACCTTGTTCGACTCGAGGTTGTACAGGAGGGAATATTGTTGCTGCGCGCCAATGGCCCATGATCTCCAGGCCGGCCCCCAGGCAATCGCGCTGCTGCCGCGGTCCTGGTCGTATTTGCCTACCGGAGTCTTGGGCAGATAATAGTGATCATCCGAGAGGAGCCACGTGTGGCCGCTGTACGGCACCTTCATACTAAGTAGGTCATAATCCTTCATCATATCAAGGCCCGGGTACTTCTTCTTGTCAGATATCCGCCACGTCTCGGCAGCGTGAAACGAAGGCCTGCTGCTCGGATCGGGAAGAAAGGGGTGAATGGCCCCGAAATGGTAATGCTGCATCCCCGTCACCGGGCTATTGATCAAATTTGCCGAAACAGCATAGGGATGGGGCAGCGCAATGCGGGTATGAACGAGCTGAGGTATCGCGTCCGGATGGATGTAGACCTGGGGAATCGGGTTCGTTAGCATGCAGCATATGACAGCCCCAGACACGGTTTACTCACAATATCATCATCGATTTTAACGTATATGGTCTTGTCTTCGACGGCATACTTCCACAGGCACCCGTACTTTTTCCCTTCGCAATCGCCTTTACCCACGATCTTGTATTCTGGCGTCCCCGCGACGAGGTCTTCAACCCAGGCGACGTCGTCGACATCCGTCGTATGGGACAAGAACCATACCTCGTCGAGGTACCCTCCATTGGACGCTAGGTTCTGCTGGAGATAACAGTCCAGGAGGTCGACGTACCGCCTACGGCCATAGAAGACCATGCCGACGACCTTGAGCCCCTTCGGTTTCTTCCACCCGCCCTTGGGCGCGATACTATCGATGGTGGCATTATTCACCCGTCCGTCGGCTCGGAGATCGTACTCGCCGTTCTCGCCAACCGGCCACGTGGTGCAGAACCCGACTTTTGACGTCAACAGCTGGTGGGGGTTAAAGATAAATAGGACGACGGCCAACGAAGCCAAGATCGCCAAGACGAGATATCGCGTATATATCCTCTGGGTCGGTAGCCAGTTCGGTATGGGGATGGACCGAAGACGTCGCCATAACCGGTTTCGACATCGATTTTGATCTAACTTGCGCGGCGGGGACCAACTCTGGCCATCGTCCGAATCGTCGCATTCGAGTTCCTCGCAAGAAAATGATCGGCTTTCCTTGGAGAGTAGCTGGGCTGAGGACTCAACATCCTCCTCGCTATGTTTCATTATAATATATATAGGCGGGAAGAGCTGTGGTGAAGGTAGGACAAGGTTGGCGGTGCGTGTGCTGAAGCGGACGTCTAGGTGTACTGTTACTCTACTACCTCCTATCACATTCTATCCAGAATTCTGGTTGGCTCGGGTAAGGGATGACAACGGCTCTGTCTTCGGGCGACACGCTAGGACTGCTACATACGGAGCCACGGACGACGAGGGCGACAATGATGGTTGGCTGGCTATGGGGGTCGGGGGTCAGGATGGTCGCGATGTCGACGGTCCCGTCAAGGCTGTGTCAGAGAACAGAAAGAATGTCGGGTCGGGCTTGGATGAAATAATGGTGAAGACGACATAGCACAAGAAGACCAACAGGCGAGACCAACAGGCGAGACCAACAGGCGAGACCAACAGACGCGACAAACAGGCAGATGGGATGGCAGGGTACCTTTTTATGGCGGTGCATTCCGCTTACAACGGTTAGAAGTATTTATTCCCAACAGGCAGGTATCTTTTCAGCCGGTACAAGCGGCCCCGCCATACCCATGCCAGCATGGAGGAACCCGACAGGGACGGGAGTTCTACGTACCGCACCGCTACGAAGGTAGGTCCCGGCAAAAAAGCAAAGCGCATCAGCAAGCAGGGGCCCTTAGGTAGTGTAGGGGCTAAACTTGACGATACGATCTTGACGCCCTACCTGAATTTGACCTAGGTAGCAAATGTGTATGCTAAAATATAGGGGTAAGCCGCTACCTACACAGTAGACTGTAGGTACCTAGTAGGCTACCTAATTCCAATTATTCTTCGCTGGGGAATTGCCCCTAGGCGCCTTTCTCGATACGAGTAGGTAAAACGTAGTAGCCTAAACTCCACTGGCATGTATCACCCAAAAAGACATCAGTCTGTACGTACAATGTAGATACCGAATACGGACTATCTGTCCTGTACCAGTCTCGCTAGGTAAGCAAGTACCGATAAGTCATATGGCGGAACGGACGGATATTCTCGTCTTCAATAGCCGTGAAGATGGGCTACCTTAGGTACACAAGTAGGCGTGTATGCGTTCAATCGACAATACAGATCTGTAGGTAGGTAGGTAGGTAATGTGACATGGAGGGCACATCTGCAGGGACCCCTCTTAACCGGGGCCGATCTGATCATAGCAAACGCAAACTCAATTGAAATCCCGAATTCAAGCCCAGGGATGGCTTTGACGGGATCTCGAACCTTACCTTAGCTGAGGTCCACAGGGTCCATGGAGTTGGGCATCGGGCCATTTCGAGTTTGGACGGGGAACCTTCTGCCAATTCCGCCTGTGTTTTTCCGGGCCGTAAAAAGTTGTGGAACTCGACCTAACGAGGCTCGACCCCCCACTGGTGCATAACCTTAGCTCCAGCCGGCAAAAATATTCAAGCATCCAAAAGCTTGGCGCAAAAGAATTTCCAGTCGCCAACCCGACCACCAATTGCACCGCCCACGACGAACGAGAAATCCGCACGCCAATTGAGAGACCTCTCCAGCTACACGCCACGATGTCGAGAGGAATGCCGCGCGGACGCGGCGGCTTTGGCGGAGGCAGAGGAGGCGGTAGAGGCGGTGGTACGTTCAGCCCTGGTATTCCCTGAAGACGATGAAGAAGCAGAAGAAGGACGCAGAGAAAAAAGCAATGGGGAAGGAATATTTCAGGCGAGCGCACAGTTAGCTAACCACATATACGCGACGACACACAGGCCGGGGCGGCTTCGGGCAGCGCGACTTCGGGCCGCCGGACCAGATCCTGGAGCTGGGCAGCTTCCTGCACGCGTGCGAGGGCGAGATGGTGTGCGAGAGCGTCAACCCCAAGGTGCCGCACTTCAACGCGCCCATCTACCTCGAGAACAAGACGGCCGTCGGCAAGGTCGACGAGGTGCTCGGCCCCATCAACCAGGTCTACTTCACGATCAAGCCGGGGGAGGGCATCCAGGCCGCCTCCTTCAAGCCCGGCGACCGCTTCTACGTCGGCAGCGAGAAGCTCCTGCCCCTCGAGAAGTTCCTCCCCCGGCCCAAGCCCCCGCCCGGCGCCCCCAAGGTCAAGAAGCCGAGCCGCGGAGGCGGTGGCCGCGGCGGCAGCAGAGGCGGCCCGATACGAGGTGGCGGCCGCGGCGCCCCGAGAGGCAGGGGTGGCTTCGGCGGTGGCGGTTTCGGTGGTGGCAGAGGAGGCGGCGGCCGCGGAGGCGGTGGCCGCGGAGGAAGCGGTTTCGGAGGTGGTTTCGGCGGCAGAGGCGGCGGTGGTGGCGGCAGAGGACGAGGTGGTTTCAGCAGGGGAGGCCGGTAAAAATAAGAAAGAAAAAGAAAAACGTCTCGGGATCGGATACCCCCTTATATGCTCGTCTCTTCCCAGCTTCTGAGAACCGGCGTTTCTCGCTCTCTCTCTCTCTCTCTCTCTCTCTGTCATGTAATGTTCAAGTGTCCACGAGGTACAGGACAGGATTTGGCGTTAACGGAATTCTGAAGTTTTATCTACATTCTATGCCAGTATCTACAGAAGTCGAGGAGCATCCATCTGCATACTTTTGCACAGCTGATCAAGGCCGTTAGGCAAGCCATATAAACTATGTGACTCACTCTTGCTGCTTCTTATCTGTTTAGATATGTTGAATGATGGCTAGTCACCCATCCAGCAAGACTCCCCTGCTAACCCATTCCTTTCGAATAGCCGAAGCTATTGGGATGATAGGCTCGTTAAAGTCATATGAGAAGAAAGAAAAGAACGGTATAGGCGAGTGCTAATCCTAGGGAGAAAGGGTGCTTCGGCCATTATACCTTGCTGCGAGGATGTCATTGGAGCCTGGTTGTAGCTTACGATGGGGGGATGATCTTGACGAGCTCCCTGCAGTATTCTTCTTGCGAATATCAGCTTAGTTGCTGCGACTACTACATCAGTAGCCTTTCCCATAAAAACGGATGATCTGCTTCTCGAAATTGACAAGGTACATATCCTATTGTGTAAGAAGTGTACCATCGTGCTTAGTTTGAGAACGACTATTTCACACTACCGAGAGATCATTACCCCGGACTCAATCATTTTCCCGATTCTGAATGA
Organism: Xylaria sp. JS573; assembly: GCA_000966885.1. Taxonomy (NCBI): domain Eukaryota; kingdom Fungi; phylum Ascomycota; class Sordariomycetes; order Xylariales; family Xylariaceae; genus Xylaria; species Xylaria sp. JS573. The sequence continues at coordinate 151,917 of JWIU01000093.1, read as the reverse complement.
GGAACATGTAGATAGTATACACCCCCCTCCGAAACCTGATACCGTGTGTAGGGTATAGGGTGATTCTGAGCAACCAACATCAAAACTGTAGCTGCTCAGATCGGGGGACCTAGAGGAGGGAGGGGAGCCAAGCCGGTGTATGTATGCATATGTATGCGGTGATCGTATTATTTGGCTCTTGTGGCCGCCTACTTCTACTATCATTTCTCACTGGAGATTGTCACTGCCATACGAGGTGCGCTCTATTACACGTGTAGTTCTTACATCCATCCCCTAGTATCCAATATACATAGGTGTACCTAGTTAATTCCTTGGTGACGTGTGAAGTATTACGATGCTGTACAGCTCGAATGCAGTTTATTTTATACAGAAAGCCAAGCAAAGAAAGCTACTAGATCGACGTCGTGGTGTATATAAGCGTGGATAATGTAAAGCAGGTACAAACTTACTAAGAAATCCCAAGTGTATTATCAAGAACGTTCTCCGCGCCGCCCTATCCAGACGTGCGCAACCTATATTCCCCTCGACCCCCTTACTATACTTTACATGTGCTCCTATCCTACAATCGCTCAACTCATCTCCCTCCACGGCGAGCCCTGTCCCATTCTCGATAGCCAGCCAGCCAGCAAGCAAGCCGAGCCAAGCTAGTCAGTCAGTCCCCCTAACCAACCACAGACCGACCCCCTAGCAGGTGAGCCCGCAGTCCATCTGGCGGGCTCCCTGATCGTACCTGCCCGTGTCACAGCCGGAGGAGCTGGACCAGCGGGCCCCCGCGCAGGCGAACTCGACGGGGTCGCCGTCGACGGCGCCCGCGGTGAGGACGACGACGTAGGTACGGCAGCCCGCTCGCTGGCGACGTCGGCGCGCTGCCGAAGTCCGCCACCGCCTGCCGCACCGCGCCGCGCCGCGCCGCCCACGGTGCTCCCGAGCGCGTCCTTCACCTGCACCGTGAACTCGCTCGTGCGAGGACCCCCGCCCCGTTCTCGTTCTTCTGGAACCGCGTCACGTGGATCCCGCACTGCCCGCCCACGAACCGGCCCTCGAGGGCGGAGGCGGAGGTGGGGTCGTCGGGCGCCGGGGCGCCGAGGGCCGGGCCCGCGAGGGCGGCGGCCAGGAAGGTGGTGACGGTGGCGGTGGAGCGCATTTTGTTGTTGGAGGTCTTGGTCTGTGGGGAGGGTGTGTTTTCGAAAGGGCTGAGTTGTTTTAAAGGATGAAGATTTGTGGTAGTTAGGTAGGCAGGGAAGGCTGTTGATGCTGTTGGTGTCGAAGCTGATGATGATGGTCCATGAGAATAGGGAGAGGGAGATGATAGCCCCTTATATACACAAATCTGACCTTCTCACGGTCTCGTACTTTGTCGCTGTCCTCTGGTCTATCCCACTATGGCCTCCTCCTTTCCATGGCATCCGAATCGTAGACATCAGCTCGACCTCGAGATTACTTCGCCCCCGCCGGCCTGTTATTGAGGTTGTTCCCCCTGGATTCATCTTACTGAACCTCCCCTCTCATCTGCCATCAGTACGCCTCAAACGATGCCGACACGGTAAGGAATCTACATCTGATTCACGGAGTTTCCCCCCTTCACAGGCAATTTCTCCAGATAACGACAAGAAGCAAGACACGGCGACACCGTAAATATGCTTTATATAAACCACGGGGGCTTCGACGAAGCATATCAGGTCGAAGTCTGCTTCGTAGTGCGGCAGCCACGACAGACTCCTCAACAATAACACGAGAAAACGATCCCACGATTCCGTGGCGTGGTTGAGATCGTAAAGCCCCTATTAGCTACAGCAACCCCCAAGGCTACCTTGTGGCGCATCTGTGGCTTTCCAGGAGGCGGCCGCAGATCGGCCGCCCAAATTTCACCTGTCTCCGCTGAACTCCACGAATGGCTGAATGTGCACTTATATCAATCGAGTGTAGTAATCGCTGCTTTATTACGGCCGAACTCTGATACACATTGAGTCGCATGTGTACTATTGTAGCTGCAAGAGCAAGATGAGAAGAATGAAGAGCGGGATGTAGTGGAGGGTTGCTCACTATGGACTCTTCCTCCTTCCTGCCTTGAGACCAGGTTCGTATGTAGTTAGTTAATATGAGTTTTATCTAGTTTTCACGGGAGAGCGACTTAGTGGAAAGAACCGTGCTCGAAGCCACAGGAAGAGTAAGGGGAAGCATGGACAGATTGGCTTCTTCTTTTTCTTCTTCTTCTTATAAACGACGTTTGAAAATCTTCAGTTCCTCGAATACCAAGTCACTGGAGCATGTATATATGTATTCGCGGAGGTCGCGGTTGATCGTGATGGTTGATAACGCTGAAAAAAAAAAAAAGAGCAGTTCTTAAGAGCTTCGGTTGGTCAAGTCAGTACCTACACCAAGACGATCCTCACCAGAGCACAGTGCAACACGACACCGCGCGTCAAAGACGTAGCCAACACCAAAGCCTGTGATAGCAAGAAGCGAGAAAGCAACACAGGCCGGCAAAAGACAGGCGAGAGAAAAAATAAATAAATTCAAAGGTATATATATATATCACTAAGCGATATCTGTATGCTGCCCTTCCTTTCTCCCTACTCGCCTATCTTCTCCTCTCCCCTCCCCTATTCCCTCGTCTTGTCATCGATGAGATAACACAGAGAAATCAGGGCCAGAGGAACGGCTAGACCACCCTCTCTCTCCTTCCTTCCTTACTTCCATCCATCCTTTCCCTAGCAGCACGCCTCCTTCGCCCTCTGCCTCCGCCTTTCCTTCTCCGAGATCGAAACGGGACAAGACAGCAGAAAGAAACATATGTAGCTTAAACGATCCTTCCCCTCTGTTCCCCCACTCCACCTCACCTCGCCTCGCCTGTACGCTCCGGTCTGCAAAGTGGACCGTGCTGCCTGTCCCTCCAACTCTCCAGTATCGATATAACTCTATCGCATAATCGCATAACGGCTGTTTTTGTTGCTGTTCCTATCGTTGATATCGATAACCCCCCTCTCTCCCCCCGTTCCCTTCCAGCAACGACGACGACGACGACGACGACGACGACCACGAAGAACGCTGATGATGATGTACGTGTACGCAAGAAAACAACCGGTCACAAAACCAAAACCCAACCAAACCAAATCGAGCTTTATCTTATACTTTTTTTTAGTAAGACCCCGGCGTTCCGGTGGGTGTGCTGCGCGGGTACTCCCCGGGGACGTGCGGGATGCTGTTCGTCCTCTCGGCGCCGGCGCCGGGCCGGAACGGGACCCCGCCTGGGAGCGGTTTCGTGAAGCCGTTCCCGACGTTGCCCTGCTCCATCGTCTGCGTGCCGTAGTCCGCCGCCGTCGCCGGCATCATCATGGCCGGCGCATAGTTGCTCTGCTGGACGCCGAGGCCATCGCCGCCGCTACCGTTCGCTACCTGGTACGCGCCCGCGAAGTTACCCGAGTCTTGGCTCAGGCTCGTGCTCGTGCTCGTCCCCCGCGTCTGAGACGTGTTGTTGGTGGTGGTGGTAGCGGACCCCGCTGCTGCGGGACCCCCGACCACGACCGGCGCATTCCCGACGAATCGGCCTGACGGCGGCGTGGTACGCGGCGTCTGTTGGGCGATCGGCTCCCCGTTGTAGGGGTTCACACCGTCTGCTCGCGCCTCATGGTCAATAACTGCTGCATGGCCGGGCGTGTCCATCCGCACGCTCGACGTGTTGCCGTAGGATTGACCAACCAATTGTGTTAATGATGTCCGGTTCCCAGGTTGGTGGTAGGGGTCCCCGAACCCGTTGCCGCCGCCCGCCGCCATGACTTCCTGGTCTTGGTAGCTGGTGCCCGGGTTGGCGCCGGGGTTGGCGCCGGCCATCGTGTACTCGTTGGGCAGGTATGCCGAGTTTTGGCTGCTGGGTGACTGCGGCACCTGTAGACCCCTTCGTGCGTTGACCTCGATGTCGGACGGAAAGCGCCCGCCGGGCTCTGGCCTGTTTTGGAGCGAGTCCTGGCGGGATCCGGGGCTGGCGACGGCGGCGTTCGCCGAGAAAGGCTCATCATCTTCCTCGTCTACCGCGCCGTCAGAGCTCATGCTGCGCTGGGAGGAGCGCGAGTACGTGCGGGCATGGTGGCCTCGGACGAAGGAGCTGAGCTCTTCGGCTGATTTCTCGGTCAGGGCTTTGACGTCTTCGTACCAAGCCATCATGGTATCGTGACTCTCGGCGCGGAAAATCCAGGTATGACCGCGATGCATTGGTCCGGTTTGCCGACCCTTGAGGATGAACTTGTTTGAGGAGCCGCCTTCGCTGGAATGAGAACCAAGTTTCTGTTCCGGCAGATACAAAGACATAATGGGCGCTTGTGTCTTGTCCGCGGATTTGAATTCGTGCAGGTGCGTCGGCGTAAGCACATACCTGTCAGCGCGTTAGTCAGTCCGTACAACAATAGGGGGGAGCGAGGGGAAAGTTCTCCTCACCATCCAGCTGTGTAGCTCTTCAGATACTTGCTCTTCCGTTCCAACAAGCCTGCACGAATTTCCTGGCAAGCGAAGTGGTCTCGTCCTGGGTAGTGAATGTGTTCAGCGGACCTGACGGGGACGTCTGGATCGACAAACTGCGAGTCCCTCTGGATGAAACTGGTCCATTCACGGTCTTTGGGCATTGCGATGGGACCGACGCGAAGCTCATCAATCGCGTTGCACGCCGCGTCCGACTCCCGCTTGAGAATGCCAGCATAGGCATTATACGACTTCTGAATTTCACCAACGACAATAGACTCGAGCTCCCTGCCCGATGTCTCGATGTTCAGATACGCCTGTTCCTGTGTAAGAATATGTCTGCCGACAGCTTCGGGGGTCGTGTTACCTGGTGTAAGTAGTTCTCCTCGTCGAGCTGTCGCTCGACCTGGCGATCGACCGCCAGCCGCAGAAGGTAGGGATCCTGTTTGCCCGTAGTCATGGCCGAGTCCAGTTCGCTCTGTCCCAGCACTTCCTGTAGCGCTTTGACAGCTCGCCTGGTCCCTTCCATCTCCTTCTCAACCGAGTTCTTGAAATCGCCCGACAGGCTCTTGATCTCCTTCATTTTCTGGTTGAGATCGCTTCTCAGGCCAGTCAAGGCCAGGATGACATCTTCCTCTATTTCCCGCGCCTTGTTGGCCTCGACGATAGCCGTCTTATGGTAATTCCGTAGGATCTCGATCGCATCTTCGAGCCCGCCAGATGCGAGGAAACCAGGTGGCGTAGACGTGTTGTTCAGGACATTGGCCAGCTTGATCAGTGACTTGGATCGATGCTCGTAGTGTGATTGTATTTCTCTGAAATAGGAAATGAGGTCCTTGAGAATCTTCCGCCAAGCTGCGCGCTCACGTTAGCGGCGGGCGTGAAGAACATGTTAGGCATGCCACCACCACTTACCCTGGAACCTATTTGCTAGAACTTCGGACGGGTTGCCGGTTGTGGGCACAGGGCAATAGAAAGCACTATGCGCCTCGTCCGAGTCGTGGGAACTCTGCAGCGCCAGGCTCCTCACACTGCCGGCCTTCATGCTCCTGCGACTGCTGCTGCGCTTGATGCTCCCGCTCCTCCGCAGCGAGCTCTTCTTCCTCAAGGTATTTCCCCGCGACAGAGACATGCCATCACCGGTGGTGATGGCCTCGGATCGCGAGGAGACAGAACTGGCGCGCTGCATATTTGGATACTGGCTGTACTGACTGTTTTGCGCGGTCGGACCGTCGACGATTGAACTTCCTCTTACGCTGGCATCCCACTCCTCGGTGAACTTGGGTTGGCGATTCGGGCCTTGGAGGCTATCGATCGGCGGCGGGGATGCGATGTGAGAATTGGCTAGGGTGTTGGACAGGGTTTCGTCATCGACATGTGCTCTCTGTGGCTGGTAGTACGGAAAGTAGCTGCCGGAACTCGGCCTCGCGTTGGTAGGGGAGAAGGCTCCTCGTTCGGAGGCGGCTGTGGATGATGGGTTGATATTATGATTGAGGGTGGGCGGAGCGGATGGGAGTGGAGGCTTGGCAGCCATGACAATGATGTTGACGCAACTCTTGTGTGGTACTTGGGGTAGAAGGGGGGTATGCTGGTTGGTAGGGGTAGAGGGGGTAGTGGTTAGGTTTCGACCTCAGCGCCCTAGTCTCACTATTAGCCGTCTTTAGTTGGTCGGGGTAACCCAGAAAGAGTCGCATTCGTCAGGCGCATACCTACCGTGGCTGGCGAGCTGGCTAGGTACCTCTTTGCCTCTGTTGTAGAAGGGCAGCTTGGAGATTGGTGGCGGCGGCCGTGGGAGGCCTACCTACTGATGGAACCTATGTATGTCGGCAATCTAATCCAGAAGGGGGCGCTGCGAGGAACTGTTAGAGATGGGAGTTAATAGGTATAATCCATATCCAGTGTGAGGGTTTGTATGGATGCATGTCTGACATGTCTGACATTGTCCCTCCCCCGCCGCATGCAGCGTTCAACTTTGAACGAGCTGGATCGACACCTACTCCCCAAGGTAGTTGTAGGCTAACTTAAGCTACCTGAGGTAGTTTGGATCCATGTGTATTAGGTTGTGTATGGATGCTTGTCAGGTTCACATACCCGGATGGTGGTTAGGAAGTGCTATACCTTAGCATCGAGGCAATTCTCCCAAGGTGCCTGTCTGCCCGGGCTGCGACTCGATAGTTGTACCTAGGTAGGTAGTAGAGTTTGCTGCTAATACTAGCACCAAAGCAGGCCAGGTCCAGTGAGGATCATGAACGCTTCAGGGCCTCAGGGCTAGGTTCGCAGTGCCTATCCCGAGATAAGGCAGCAGATAGAGTGGCTGGAGTAGGTAACGATGGTACAATAGGCAGGTAAGGTGGTTATACAGGAATATGGGAAGATACTGGAGGTAATTGAATAAGCGGTGCGCGACGAGGCCTGTTGTTACATGTGTTATTCCACGTAGGCCCTGTCACGTAGAGACATGTAATCCACGTATATGCGTATGCATGTATGTATATATTGCATGCATTCGGGGTCGGGTGTCTACCTGTGGTTGGGCAGGGTAGGTCCAGGTAGGAGGTAGTTAGTTGCCTGCTAGGTTAGTTACGTAGCTAGCTGTGTTCCAGCGGGAGAGAAAGGGAGGAAGGGAAGCGCGGAGACGAATGACGATGGTGTTGTCGTCACCTTGTCGCTCCTTGTCGCTCCTCTGCTACCTCATTTTTACTAGCTCTACCGACGATGTTACAGTGGTGTACCTACGTATCTACCTTGCCCACCGACTTGCCCAATTGGGCGCACTGGCCAAGCCCGCCCAGCACAACCTGGAAGCTCCCAGACTTTGTTTCGACGGTTTCTGCCGCTTTCCCTTCAATGGCACCAATGCCGCCGCCATGGCTTGCGATCTCCACCACTCACCGGCGGGCCTCCAAGCTCGCACTACCCGCTTTCAGCAATGTGCGGACGAGACAAGGGTCTAGTCTGCTATCGTGCCACTCACCACCTGCTCGAAGAAGGCGGGGTACAGATTCCGTTGCGCCCTTTCTTCGTTGAAGGAACCATGATGTAATGTATCCTCTGTCCTTGTTCCTCAGCTCGTCTCTCCCCCATCCTGTTCTGCCTGTCAGAGGAGTGTCAGAATGTCAGCTTGTCCGTCCCCGACTCCCCTCCCTGCTTGCCCATGTACCTCCGCCTCCCCCTCTTCAGCCCCCTTTTTATCACACAGATCAGATCGGCCAGCGGCACCTGAGATTGACAGATTGATCGGCCAAGGCCACCGGATGCCGGAATCACGGGGCCTATCACGAACCGCACAATATCACATTTTCGGGCTCCATCAAATACCACATACAATGTAGCTAACCCAAAGATGTCGGTGAATATCTCCAATACCTCCGTATGCTCGCTCAATGTAGCGGTGGCTGATGAAGTTACCTGGCGTTTGCCCTACATGTTGGTATAACCTTAATGAACAGCAGATGGTCATCCTGTCTGCCTGTCTAAGCCCACTCGCCGAGAGTAAACCAGCTTTGAATAGATGTGTTCGTACGAGGTATGTATTACACGGATCCACCGATGGACCGTGGCAGCTGGATTTTCTCGAGGTACCAAAAAGACCCTGATCACCAAACCCTTGCGAACGGAACTGGTGTTCGCAGCCCGGATCTTCAGCTAAAAATTGTTCAATGTTGCCATCCCAATGCATGCCACGGCCACGCATGCAAATGAGTGGTATATGAAATGGAACTGTCACAACCTCCGCCTCTGCATACTGCGTAATAAGGGCTGAGCTTGGCCACCAGGCCTAGAACTATCTGTACCTACCTACTTCTGCTACTGTATTGCGTCGACGGCGCTCGTTGCAGATCGTCAATAATCTTGGATAATCGATTGCGACCAGCCACCCTGTGTGACCCTAAACTGAAACACATTGATGCCCATATACATATTACCTACTTACATATATATATATGCAGCTCAATATGAGCAGCGGTGACGGGTACATATACACATATTGTACGTGTGAACTGTCTTGGCTCGTTACACCGAGACATGGACGTTCCCGAATTCTAGATCTAGAACTACGCGTGCCATGGGTAAAGTTTAAGCACTAACTAGGTGCTTGCTCGGGCGATGGAAACGCTCGGGTAAGGCTGAATGCAGAGGAGGTCAAACGACCTACCTGCACGGCCGCATTGGAAATCGGATGGTGGAATGATGCTAAAGAAACGCCGTCTCGTCTCTCGGTGCCACAGCGTCCATTGATCTTTAGTAGTAGCAATCCCGCTTTTCACATGTGAAATACTTACTATACTTACAACAGTATCATAAGCTTACCTAAGTGACACACGATCTAAGGCGCTATTGCAACACTAAGAAACTGGCATCAGTCTCATAAATGAAATATTTTGGCAGGACACTGATCCAACAAACCCTCCCGTAGTAGCCCTCCCATGTTTTACCACCGAAATCGTATAGGCAAAGGTACTTCAAATACCAAAGTACAAGATATTACAATTTCTATCTTTTAAGACTAGGCTCTCCGTACAAATGCTAGCTTCGAGTCCATCCCGGCGACACACGACCAGCCTAGTGCTCCGCAACAAAACAACGCATGATTTATACATGGATAACACACACAAGACAAATACCTTCTGACTGGCCTCGTCTGAGTCTCTTGGGGAGAGTGTTTACTCACTCTCACTCTGTCCCGTCTCTCCCTGCCTCTCTGTCTGTCTTCCCCTCTGCCTGATTAATAAAGAAATGACAAGATAATTTCCCCGCTACCTAAAACGCCGTGCTCATGCGAATGCTAGGTTATCCGTGGGACCCTTTTTTGCTACTGCCTTGCTTGCTAAGCACACGCACAACAAAATAAAAAGAATAACTTTCCGTCATCCCGTACGCCCTTTTTTCCCTCCTATGCCTTGTAATTCCTATGCGTGTGGGCGCCGCCATCTCGCTGGCTATTCTCTCTTTGCTCTTTCACGTGAAAGTCTATTAGATGGCTGTTGCCGTAGCTGTGCCGCCCGGTGGGCGCCCACAATCAAGCGGACCCTCTCCTATGCCCCTGGGATAGATACACCACCCTGGCCCGTCTAGGTTACACGAGTTCCGACTCGTACGTAACCGTATCCGAGCTCGCGACGAGCGACTTCACCTTGCCTTTTCTCCGCGGAGGCGGCGCCTTCGGGGGTAGTTTCTTCGTAGTGCTGCCGTTGCTGCTCCCGTTTCCGTTCTCGCTCTTGTGGACTAGGGGAACACACGGTGTTCCGTGACGATGCTTCGGTACCGCCGGGAGCGGTTTCTTCGGCCTGGACGGTCTAGGGGCCGCTGGCGCTTCCGCTCCCTCCTTTTCTCCGTTGCTGCTGCTGACGACGACCTTGGGTAGGCCGTTCGGGGGGTTCGCCGCCTCGGCCTCGGTCTTCCTGCTCGGCGTCTGGACCCCCGGCTTCTCCATCACCGCCGCCACGTTCACGACACTAGTGGTGCTGGTGGTGTGCGCGGGCGAGAGAGTCATGCCGATCAGCTTGCGGGCGATCTCGCCCGAGCCGGTGCCCTCGTCGGCGAGCCACTTTACCTTGGACACCCGGTCCACGAGCCTCAGCGTCGTCTCGTCGGCCGGGGCGAAATGCACGTTATCGGAATCGGCCAGTATGCGGATGACCTTGACGATCTCGTCCTTCTTGTAGTGGGGCGGTTGGTTGAGCTGGGTGTGCGCGAGCAGGGGGTATAGCACGCGCAGGTAGGTGTGTCGCAGAGACATGAGTTCGTTGGGCAGGTCGAGGAGGTTGCGGATGATGACGTCGAGGAGCACGCGCAGGTCGTTGGTGTAGAAGTATTCGTACGTAGCTTTCGTTGTGAAGAGCAGGTACAGCAGCTTCAGGATCAGGAGCTGCAGGGACGTCTCGGTTTCGCGGTTCAGGAGGAGTATGATGTTTTCACCGAACGTCCTAAAGGAAGATCCGTGGATACCGAGACACTTGACGACCTTGTTCGTCAATGGCGCAGACAGGGGAGTAGGGTTGCCAACAGCAGCCGTGGATGCGACCATGTATTGCTCGTTGAGGACAAGCTGTCATAGTAAGTAGCTATTCAAATAAAATAAAATAGAAACACGACCCGCGTCTCGACTTACCAATACGCGAATAATCGGATAGTGGTAGGGGTCATGTGCATCATCGGACAATTCTTCAATAAGGCGGAAGAGATACATGACGAAACCGTCGTCGACATGCAAGAGATCATCGATGCGCAACTGCTCAATCCGCGTCATCGCATACATGAGTTCGAGGAGCAGTCGATGCAGGCCCGGGTCCACCTCGTTCCTCTCGTTGATCAGCTCGAGCAGGCGCGAGAAGCAGCCCTCCTCGATCATCTTCTTGAAGGTGGCCTCCTCGGTGCGGCCGTCGAGCAGCAGGAAGCTGGCGATGGCGTACAGGGGGCCGGGCTCGTCCTCCTGCAGCAGGCTGTAGATGATCTGCGTGCGCACGTATTCGGGGTTCGTCTGGAAGAGCGCCCCCTGCAGGAGGAAGCTGGAGCAGCTCGCGACGTCGTCGTCGGACTGGGAGAACTCGGCGCGGCATCGCGAGGCCAGGTAGAGCCACGATCGCAGAGCGTTGTCGATGGTCTCGTGCGCGCCGGCGGGACATCGAGTAGCGACCACTCTGCTTAGTTCTGATAGATAGGGGGGGGAGGCAAGTCAGTCCAAGTTTACACAGGCCGAGAATTGGAAGACTGCTAGCAGCCAAGGGTAATGGAGACCTTACCAATCCATAGCTGCTCTTCATTCTCTATCAAGTAAACGATGTCCGAATTGGCCATATTGGAAGGAAAAAAGATGTTCGCCCAAGCAGCGAGCCCAGGCGCGGCATTCCATCAAGGAGGGCAGGGCTATATTAATGCATGTGATCGTGTATGATATGTGTGTGCAAACAAAGCCGGGATTGGGGTTGAGATTGAGATTGGGATTGGGATTGGGATTGAAGCAGCTTGTGTTGGGGAGTGGTGACGGTGGCTGGCGGCTCGTTGTCGATCATACGTGCTGCGTGCTGCAACGAATGCGATAGAGAGGGTTGTTGGTGCTGTGGCAGTGGAAGGGGGAAGGTTGGCCTAGCAGGGTTATCCCAAGCTAAATTCCGATTGCTGTTATGCCCTGTTCCTCTGTGCCCCCCGAATTCCCCGCGCTTGGCTGCTGGGCACACACGGTCCTCCCGGTAATAAGCCACTGTAAATCTGCATTATGATGTGTTTCTGCTCTCATTCAGCAATCGAATCTTACATTGTAGGTACCGTACCTCCTATGGCCCCAGCGGGGTGACAGGTGCGGCTATCTACCTAGGTAACCTACATACCTAACCTATCTACGCAATATGTACATGTAGGTACGAACCCTCAGGGATGAGCTTACCTACTACCTGGTACCTAACCGACCTTGGATACCTTCACGTAAGACAGTAAGCTCAGATGCATGCGGCTGAGTTGAGGGTTTTTATAAACTCCCGACAGAGTGTACGATGGTCATAGGCATAATCTGTACCATGTCATTCATCGACGTTATGACAAACGATATAGAGATACAGCACCTATTTCGTACCTACCTAAGTTTCATAATGATTGGTAAACGGTTTAAGAAGTAAGATCAGGTACTCAAGGTTACGTACCTGGATGCGTTATATGTATGTGGAGGGTCTTTGCTTTCCATGCGGCGGCCTTGATTGGACTCCATACAAGTACCTAGACGGAGCTGAGACGGAGCCCGTACATATGGGCCATGTATGTAATGTCTCACTGCAGATGCATACGCATCTAACTTAACTGCGGATGTATGGTAGGCTAGGTAGGCACTGCACCAACCCAACAACCTTATCACCTGGGCAATGAATCACTCGTTCACGAGGTCCATATATATGGGGCAATAACCATTAGCATAAGTGATCACTACCAACTCCCTAATAAATGTTATAAGTGTTATCACACGAAGAGTCATGGGAATACCGAGGACTGCATGTAAGGGGTTGCCCATCAGATTCAGAACGCTATCCACAAGAACTGCCCAGGAGTGATAGCTTTCCAGGTCGTCATAACAAGACCAATCGAGGCCTCGACTCGACTTTGCAACTGGTATTCGCTCTTCGATGCCGACCCTCAAGTCGCTATCTAGAGGGGGGTGTGAGGTTCGAGAATAAATAGGCGAAGAAGCCCAACCCCATCCTGTGATGCTCACCACTACTACGAGTGAAGATCTGAAAGCATCGCTGCTAATATACAACAATATCTACGGTTGTTCAGTACTTACGAAGCCATAGCCAGGCCAAGTCGGGCGACGAGCCACCGCCGCAGCCGTCACGAAATTTGCAAAGGCTTTTGCAGGCTTTCATCCAGTGCTAGCATGGGCGGAGTGAGAATCAACTCGGGTATATCCTACGTATTGAACAAGCTTGCCACGCCTTCTAAACCATCTCCAGCACCATCTTCTGCGCCATGGTCTGTTGATTGAATATCGGATCGCGATGCATTACTCGTCGGTGGAGCCGTCATGAACTGTTGTGCTAGCTTGCTCCGCGATGGTCTTTTGCCCGAGGAACTTCGGTTCGCCGAAACCCCGATGCTCTTGCTTAGCTTGCCCATCTCTGACACGCTCACTCCTTTGAGGTCGCGTAATAGGTCGAGAACCGCAGCTCGCTGTCCGCGGGAGCTGGTCTCTTTCCGCGACATGTATTGGATCGCATGGTCCACGTCGCCAGCCTTTATGTTGGGGAGAGAAGCTATAACATCGCGCCCCGTCGTAGTAAGATGGCTGTAAGTGACCAAGATTGCCGCGACCAGAGAGGCAAGGTCCTTCTGCAACTCCACGAAGTAAGGTTCATGGATAGAAGTGATGCATGCCTTAACGACGTCGGATGATATGTATTCGCGGATGATGGATGCTGTGCCATCAGGTATTGGAAATGCATCGACAGGGTGTTTGCCTCCCGAACTAGACCCCCTAGCCGCGAATTCAGGGATAATGGAGCGGAACACTCTCAACATGATCCCACAGCATCGGGAATCCCGCCACCTTATAGCGTGGGTGCAGAACATTAGAAGAGGTTCCACAATGGAGGAATTCATTAGACAGAATTTCCGCAACGAAGGGTACCTTCGCGAGTCTTCGTCCTGGTCGGATGAGTCGAGCGGAGCATCTACTTAGGGTCAGCAAAACTTGATTCATCAACATCCGCCAAATCAATTCACAAACTTACTAGTCCGGGCAGGGTCTAGAAAGTCGGCAACCATCATTATGGATGCGTAAGTCAGTTGCCTCAAGATGCTCTCTGCTTTCATTTCTTCAGTGAGAGCCTCTCCACCGGATTTCACCGCTTGCTGCTGCTCGAGTTTCATCCACTCTGCGTTGATTCTAGCGTCTGTTTGCTGACAGCACGCCGCCATGATGGGAGGGAGGAAATGATCCCGTAGTGGAACCGGGCAGTTGTCTACCAGATATCTGACCAAGTTGAGGACGTTGATCAACTGATGTGCTGAGAGGTTAAAGGAATCCGCCAGGAGAGCGTGGGCCAAAGGCCCCGGTAGCTCACTGAAACCGTAGAACTGCATATCTAAACGGGTCATGCAGTAGATGATTGCATAGCAGGATTCTCGCACAAACCGTATGGACCCTCGAATCGTCGAGGCAAGCCCTTCCAGGGTCAACTTCTTTTCGAGTACCCGGGCGTAAAATTCATCCTTGCTGCCTTCCGAGATGCCAGCTTGCCAGAATCTATCTGTTAGAACGCGGCCTACAATCGATCTCATCTCTGGTGGTAATCCAGCCCAGTTTTCGGGGGTGTGAGAGGCATGGGCATGGCTGTACAGGTTAGCTGGAAGAACGCACATAGTTGTGATAAGAAGTCCTTACTTCATGAAATTGAGCAACTCCGGGAGGATTGTGGGAAAACCGGCCTGCCACAGAGCACATGAGACCTGGTACGGGTTGGTATTCTTATCAATTTTGTCGACCGAACAAGTCAGGAACGACTTTGTTGGACGCAAAGGGAGTGCCTATGCAACACGTCAGTGGGGCTTTGCGTAGCATATGAGGAAGAAACGAACTGTTTGTCGCTCTTCAAGCTCGGCCTGTAAGGCCTGTCCTTCGGCATCGAGTTCCACAGATCCCCAATCGGGGATATCCTGCATTCGCTTCTTCGCTAAATAGTTTTGGGCTTTGTCAAGCGCCATGAGTTCACAGAACCCAGAATATGACGACAGAGATTGCTTCAGACGAGTATCCTGCCATTGAGATGTCACCGGGTCGATGAAACCCTGCAGCCTCTGAACCTTGGTGGCTTGGTCAAGCCGGCTAGTGCGATGTCTAGGACGCTCAGTCAGCTACTCCAAACCCAAATGGAACGGAAACAAACACCTACATTATAGTGAATAGGAACGTCTGGTAGGTAATTTGGCGCTTGTCGTCTAGCGTGCCGGAGGCAATCATTTCGTTTACCTTTGCTGCTATTTGATCATAGACATTCTATAAAAACTGTTAGCTCTGTGATGAGGTTCGCCTAGGAATAGGTCGGGTGCTCCCACCAGTAGATCATCGGGCATCTTGGCAGCAAGCCTTTGCAGTTCAACCATACTCTCCGATTGTAACTCTTTGACTGCGTCGGTATATACCCTATAGTTAGGCTGCGTCGCCGGCCAAGTCATAAGGATATGTTCTAGGACCTTGAGCATGAATTCTGGTTTCCCGTCGAGCGCAGACGTGGAGAAAGCGACAAGAAGCTGTAGGATCCTTTTCCTGATAAGGGGGTCCTAGGCTGGTGAGCAGATGTCTACCGTGTATCACGGGCCGGCGTAACATACCTCAAATGTCATGCCCAGCAGACGGTTACACCAAGACTCGAAATTGCCCTCCATAATGGACATTTGCTGGTCCTGTCAAAAATTAGCAGAGGTTTTGTGTGTATCCATCCGTTAGCTATACTCACATGGTCTGGATGCTGGTCGGATGCCCGCCATTTATTGAAACCCTTTAAAGCTGCTTCGATAACCGTCGCCTGGGCGTCAACACGCAGGACTTCTTGCGACGTCTTGGAATAGTTTGCCACTACACAGAAAGTCAGAGCTGAGTTCATTTGAGAAGGCAACGAGACGTACTATTGAACCCTGGAGTATTGTCGTAGAGGTGCTGCAGTATACCCTCCGTTAATCCGAGAATATGCCCCATTGCATCAGATGCTCTCAACTGAACGATGCCCTCGATGATTTGGGAGCCGTAACGTCTATAGTTGCCAAGAAAAGCGTGGCGCTCTGGTATGGTATCGGTATCTTCTAGAAGTAATTGGAAAGTAGGGTCCGGTGTGTCTTCAGGCAAGCTCTCATAACGAATCAACCTCGAGCTGCATAATTCAAGGAGAGGGCCGACGAAGGTAGGGATTTCTGATATACTTGGTCCCAGTGATCGATTGTTCAAGAGCCGTGTCCACGTCACGAGTACGGGGATAGAGACCACCAGGCTTTGGCTTTGGGCTATTAGAAGCAGCAACCGCAAGAAGCCCTGGAAATCTACGCGCTCCGGGTCGTTAGGTAGGACGGCGAAACGGCGGTCCATATAGTTTCCGAAGAATGATATCGTCTAGACGCGTTTAGTCGCATTGGCTATGGTAGTTTAGCGCTGAACTTACCTCTGACAGTTTCTTGGAAAACTGGTATTTGTCATCATCGATATCCTCCGGGTCAACCACAGACCATTCAAAAAGCTGTTCGAAGAGGCCGATGTATTTGCGGTCGTACATGGGGACGACGAGATCCAGGAACTCCTGGTCCACGAAGCTTGTACGGTTGTATAGCGAATGCATGGCTTCTAACGAGGCCTGTATAAGAAACAGTCAACAGCAGATCATCATGATGTTGGCAGCCAACCGTCTTACCTTCTGGACCTCGACATGTGAAGCACGAAGGCCCTCGCACAAAACAGGCACGCATCCCGTAGCGGTGACCGCATTTGGGATAACCCATGGCATCACCGAGTTGATTACAGCCAGCGTTCGGACGGCACAGCTACGCACTTCATCATTATGTTGCACATCCCCAGATAAGCATTGGCGGAGTAAGTCTGTGATTCTGCCAAGCCAGCCCTCGCCGCCGCATCGGACTTCGGGTCCTGCCTGGCGGTTGGGAAAGGTATCGACGAGGACCATGGCGGGTGTGAAGATCTCGACGGAGGCCTTGCTAAGGGCGCCTTCGCGAACCGCAACCACCGTATCCTCGCTGTTGAAGATGTCGTCCGAGAGCATTTCTAGAATCACGAGAACGAGCTCCTTATGCACTACGGAATCCGGCACCTGCCACAGTTGGACGAGCAACGCGTCCATGTCCATCCAGGTGCCGACCCAGCTCCTCTTGGCAACCTCAACCCATAGCAGAGCGATCTTGTTTCTCAGGTAGGGGGGGTCTTCTCTCGACACGTTCCGGGAAAGCTCCAAGACGCAGTGGCGCAGGGTAGCGGCCTGCGACTCGTTGTATTCGGCCCATTTGTGTTTGATTGCATGCTCGAGCAACGAGAGGGCATAGTGCCGCACGACGGGGGACTGGCTCTTGTCGGAAGCGAGGCGGAACCCATGGGAGGGAGCCTCGTCCGTATTTTTCAATTCCTCGAGGAACTGCTGGGCGTCCTGACGGGCGTCGTGGGAAGAGTAGGTGGTGTAAACGATTTCGAGCGCTTCGTGAATCTTGGGCAGCACGGCCATGTCCCCAGCTGCAGCACCAAAGCCGGCGCCAACGCCGCCCATTCCCATGTTTCCTTCGATCGCGTTCGCAGCCATCGTGCGAGGTGCCCGGTGGGAGGGTGCAATCGGCCAACGACGATCGTGGAGGGGTGGGCGGGAGCTATCGGATTCCTTGTCTCAAGCTAGTTCCCAACCATGAGGCAAAAGGCAGATGACCAAGAAATTATCATGTATTGCATGTATTGAAGATGGCAACAAATAATCAAGAACTATCTAGGAAAGCGTAGGTCGGCGCGCGTTGTCGAGGTCCGAAGTTGATAGTAAGGAATGCGTGGTTGGCGGTTGGCGGTTGGAGGATTGCGAGTGTCACGCGGTGAGAGTGAGGTCTACATTTATGATTAATTGGCCTGCGGTCGACCTATGCGCATAGGTTGGATCTCTTGGTAAATTTGGTGAGGGTGCTTTCAGCCTTGGCATTGAGTGCCATGACGGCTGTTTTAACCTTAAAATCAGGCACCTCGCCGGTACGTACCCCGGGCGTTTGCCGCCCGCGGTCCATTGTTACGGGTTTCCAGCTTCTGCTAGATACTACGTACAGATGTAGATAGGCATTTATTAGAGCTGCATATGCTGATATGGTACCTACATATATGTATGTCTCTTTATGGAGCCCATACATGGTGTTACATGATTCAATTACTTGCTTGCTTGTTTGCTCGCTTGCTGGGACCGCAGCTACAATCATGTGTAGCATCGCGGGAACGATGGGCTTATATGGACTTCTTCCTTAATGCTCTACCCTTACCTATTATCTACCTATGTTAACAAGGACTGCCCTTAGATGTGGCGCTATTCAAGACTGAGCCCACAGCTTTATGGTGACATTGCCACTCTCACACGCACAAACTCGTAAGACCGCCGAGAATTTGATATGCCTACCTACTAAATGTCTCTCGAGTCCAAAAAGATCAAGAGGACAAGAATAGTCAGTCCACTCCAAGGTGCCTATTAAACTAAGCGATGGTCTCAATCACTAGCCACCATATATTGAATAGCTATTGATCGCATGGATCATGTAGCTTTTCACTCAAGCTTCTCATGTATACCCAGCGTCAACTGCTCTCTTCGCAAGGTGTTTCTTATTACCTAGGTAGTAGTGGTAAGTTTCAAGTAGTTGCTGAAACATAGTTCTTTCACTGTCCTGTTCCTCTCGTTTGGCGTGCGTATACTACCCAGATACCTAAGATACCTGTTGTGAACAATGGTGCGCCTTGCCAGCCCATATCATAGTAAGACCAGAAGCTACCTATTTTGGAAACTACCTAAAGCTTACCCAGATAGGGATCTACCCTCGTCAACCAAGGCTCAATCGCTTACCTATGTAGCTGCCAGCGCCAACATCACCCTATCTAAGACGTCTAGACTGCAGTATGGCCTCCTCGCCGACCGTCGGGCTCCATTTGCCATGGTATGTCCCGAAGCCTGCTCGAATGCAGTCACTTATCCCAAAAGCTTGGTTAGCCATTTGAAATAAAAATAGGCCAGGGGAACTCATGTATACCGTTGATATTTTTAGTGTTTAGGTATGTCGGCTAGCTATGCACACATCAGGGAAAGGGGTAGTGGGGACTATACAGCAGAAAGGTGAGTCCTACTTGTTAATTGACTTTATCATAAGTTACTAATTTGTTACAACATCTGGAATACACATCTGGAATACACACCAACTAGACCCATCGTTAAGAATGATAAGATTTTGCTTACTCTACGGATGCAGCCAATGGCGTACCAGGTAATATGCTCCTGGTAGCTCTTGGCAACAGCAAGGGAAAGGACGGAGATGGCTTTATCAAAGACAGCCAAGCTATCCGAGTGGCTTCACAAGCTGGGCAAGAAAGCCCAACTATTACGGAAGATGGAGGTGAGAAGGGCTTTGGTGCGCATCATTGACATGCGATTACCCAGGATCATGAGGTTTGCTTCGGCTATGAGTATGGATCTAGGTATGGCATTCATTCACGCCTTACGACTATGACAAGAATATAGCTTCAATCGATTCCACCTTGTTGAGAACAAGTAAGTAACGTATAAAGAGCTGCATGAGCATTGGCATTCTACGTAAGATATCTACAGGCTTTGAAAGAGCTTCGTGCCTAGCCAAGCCCGATAACCCGCGCTTGGTAAACTCTACAAACATGGTGCCGACAAAAACCGCCGACACCAATCATATCATATAACCTTACCTGGTAGTAATGGTGTCAAAATCTAGGTACCGTGTGGAGCAAACTTTCATATATGGTAGGTTGTTTGCTATGTAAAGTTCTCATCTGTTCCTCTCCCCCGCATGCCCACCGAGAGGGGCCAAGTCCTCGCTGGTCTCGAGAGTGAGGGCTCACGTGCAGAGGCCGGAATCATTCCGGCCACCACCGACTTTCGCCGACTCTGGTCGGCATGGGTCCCGCTTTTCCAACTCCCGCCGAAGAGGAGATGACCTGCCTCTCCAAGAGATTAACTCCAGTTACGTAACTCCAGTCGGCATATAGAGGTCACTGTATGGCATAGGGTCTGCCGTACATCAATGCTTGCGCCATTCCAAGATATATACCTAAAGGGGCACACTTGTACTTGGGTGATGTTGCTATGGACAGCTCTAGGTTCTAAGTGGAATCACGGCGAACTGCAGCGAGCAAAGTCTGGAGACGAATCATCAACAAATTCTTCTATGTTTACAAGACGTGGACGTCGTGGTCCATCCTACTCGTTGATCTCAATATCCGACGGGAGCCGCGGTCTCTGTTTTGGTTGCCAGTACACGTCATAAACCCGAGTTCGGTCTCGGCGTTGAGGCCGGAACTGTTCCGGCCACGGTGTATATTAGCACGTAAGGTCCGGCGCTCCCTTCGGTTGAACTCAAAGCACATTCACACACACAAACCTCCCCTCAGTGTCCATATCATTCCCCCAGCCTAAGTTTATCATCATGTTTATCCCCAAGTCCACCTTTGAAGTCCTCGAGGACACCAAGCCAGATGATGTCGCCCTCCCCGCCTTTATGGTGTCGACAACGCGGGGCTTCCTAGCGCGCATGGATCCTATTACTGTCCTGCCGCAGGAGTTCAATGTCGTCGAGACCCTGCTTCAAGCGATGCCTGTCAAGACGCTGTCAGGCAAGCCCGGCCTGCTTGCTACGGGGCAGCTAGGGGACACCATACTGCGAGACCTTCCCGACTTGACTGACCAGGTCGAGAAGTACAGCGATAACCTCCCCATGATGAATGCTCTGTACCGCGACTACTCCTTCCTGGCTTCAGCATTCTTGCTAGAGCCATGCCACATGAGGTTCCTCAAGGGCGAGCCCTACGGACTGGGGCGGTCCTTTCTTCCGGCTCAGCTATCCCGTCCCATTGTTCGCTGCGCTGAACTGTAAGTCATGATAATCCCCGTCGACGTAGTGTTCCAAGTTTCTGATAGTCTTTAACAGGGCCGGGTTCAAGCCGTTCATGGAGTACGCGGGATCGTATGCTCTGTTCAACTACCGTCTTGAGGACCCAAGCGCAGGCCTCGAGTACTCCAACCTGCGCTTGATCCGGGCCTTCGAGCACGGCCTAGATCCTCAGTCTTCGGAGGCCGGGTTCGTGCTCGTGCACGTCGACATGGTGAAGAACTCCGGCCCCCTGGTACATGGCGCCATGTCGTGTCTGCAGGCACTGGCCAACGCCGATGGCGCCGGGTCTGTGGTCAAGCAGCAGCAGCGCAAAGCCTTCAATGATGGTCTAAGTACTGTGGTAAGCGCCCTGCAGAAGGTTAACGACGTCATGGAGACTATGTGGATGAAGTCGAAGCCGCGGTCGTACACGAGCTTCCGCACCTTCATCTTCGGCATCACGTCGCAGTCGATGTTCCCGGACGGTGTCATATATGAGGGCATCAACGACGGCAAGCCCATGGACTTTAGGGGCGAAAGCGGCGCCAATGACACCATGGTTCCCTTAATGGTATGTATAATTATCTACCTATTCTTCGGCATTCTTTAAATTCTATGATCGATGATAGCTAACCTTCAGCAGTAAGTTCCACGTACCTATTGTCCAATCCAACATATTTCCCTCTTTGGCCTCGGGGATGTCAATCATGTTTCTTTTTTTTCTTATATATATTAATTAGGTAGGCCTTGGACGCTAACGCAATATCCTTTGCCAAAACAGGGACAATTTCCTACAAGTACAGATGCCAAATACGCCTCTCACCGACATCCTCAAGGACTTCAGAGACTACAGGCCGAGTAACCACAGGCAGTTCCTCCTCGAAGTACAGAAATGTTCCGAGGAACTAAATCTAAAGGACTTCGCTCTTGCTACCAACGCCGAGCACAACTCGTCGATGACGGAGGAGGACGTGGAGCTGGTGAAGGAGTCCCGAAGTCTTTGGCTCCAGGCCCTCAACCAGGTCCGCGACTTCAGGTGGCGCCATTGGTGCTTCGCTCGCGAGTACATCTTGAAACAGACGTCTCACCCCACTGCCACGGGGGGCAGTCCAATCGTGACGTGGCTCCCCAACCAGCTGCAGGCTATCATGGAGGAGATGGCCGAGATTTCCGACAAGGTGGGCGCGCGGGCCGGCTCGATGGCACTAGGCCCCAAAGCCCAGGATATTATGGATCTCGTCGAGCGCCAGCGACAGACCTTGCGAAAAGAGGTAGAGAAGTATTGCCAGGAGCGTGGCGTGTCTGCTCCTTAAGCCATGCTTACAAGCAGAACTTCAGGGGCTAGTATTAGCAACGTAATACCCTCATCTTACTCACCTTATCACCACATGTACTACAATTTAGTGAAAAATGCTAGCATTCCTAATTGTTAAAGATATTCAGTTAGTTTAAATCTGTGATACCATTCTTTCGGCAACGAAGGCAATATCATCTGTTGATGGATGGTCTCCTCAATACACGTATGTGACGCATTAGACACAAGGCAAGAAGGTATGTCCCATGAGTTGAATGGAGTAGAAAGGCAATTTGTTTAACTATGATGAGTGAAAGATTGGCTTTGATCAGCTGTTAGGCTTGGAAACTGTTGTTCTAAGTGGGCGGGTTTCTGCAGAATTAAGAGGATAATCCCGAGGCGATAAGCATAGCTTTGGTCAGACTCCCTATTAGGTCGGTATTCCTCACGAACGGTTTTCATCCTTTTGAATGACATTGGGTGTACTTTGAAAGTAGGGATTCTTTTCCCTCAATTCCTCATTATACATATAGTAATGCTGGAGTCGACGAACAGCCTTGGGGCCTTGGGAGCTTTGCAAGATAGCCACATTCCGTCTCCTTTAGTTTCGTTAAAGAACCTCAAGAATCAATACACTGTTAACCCTACCAACCATAAAGGTTAATACATTGCTTAAACCTGGCTCGTTTTATTTTATGATGTGTCTCATTGTTCAGTAAACATAACACGATCGTCGTAATAAGCCACTTTCAATTAGTGGCAAGTAAGCAGCCACTCAGACTTGACTGAGCCCTCCATTAACTAGGCAGAATATTGCTCTAAGTTTAGAAGTCCTAGCATCAGAATTTATCATCAATCAGAATTTCCACGGAATCACTGAGCGTTTCGATAAGGTGACAGAGGTGACCATAAAAAAGAAAAAGAAAAAAAAAAAAAAAGACCAACACCGGTGCAGCTTACACTGGCATGGATCTGCTCACACTCCAACAAGGGGAATTGTGGCGCCGTAATCCCCTTCCCTGCCTGTAGCTACGGTCGCCGCAAGGGCGAATGGGGACTTCAACACTGTCCAGCTGACTGTGGAAGAGAAAGGCCAGGCTCGAAAGTACCGTCAAGACGGTGCCGTTCTCCGCAGAGCAGCAAATTTCTACCATCCGTCAGAATAAATGCGGCTCATGAGTAGTAAAGTCACTAAAATCCAGCGCGGGAACGTACACTCCGATATATCTACATTGTCACAGATTTCGGGACGTCTAGACAGCCTCCCGAATATTCTGATGACATGGATCATCCGCCGATGTACTGTAGAGACATCTATGGGTTCAGTAAGTTAATTCATAGCTAACAGGATTAAAAGTTCGTGTAAAGTACAGCCTGAAATGTCCCGTCTCATGATACTTGTTGATAGAGGTGCACGTTTGGTCAATAGTGACATAGATAATATAGAAACACTGCTGTACATTATAAAAGACGATAAAGTTATTTTTGCATGAAATCTCATTCTTGCCAAAAGAATTTGTAAGCCAAGAGGTAAACGGCCCTATATAATAACGTCAGAGCTAATGACGCCTCAGGCTTTCTGGATTCCCTTATTATCCTATCGAACAACAAGCAATAGGTCAATGGAAACCACTTGACCTTTGCCATTCCGATCCTAGAGGAACTAGTGTTTGTATAGGCAGCTCTTTTTGAGCAGATGACCACATCTTCTATTCATACCTTCCGCGAGAACTTGGTTTCGTTGAATCACCGTACGACATACGCATTAAGATTATGAGAGCCATCCGGCGCATCTCTGAAAGCTCAGGTATTGGGACAATTTATACCCAATTAAGAAGAAACTAGATACCTAGACCTAGGACATTCTGCCTATTACGGTCCTTACATATGCACATGTTAGAGTTATTAGATCCGAAAACTGACTGCAAGTTCTTGATGCAAGGGGTTGAAGAAGAAGACCATACACCACAATTTCATACATACCTAGAGCGCGATCCAATCACGAACAAATAGGGGGGAGGGGACTTCATATCATGTAGGTACTTTTGTCGTGGGCCACGTCACATCCAAACCTGCAATGTAGTAGACGAGAGGCCCTTTCGAGGGCCACCCCCCCATCCAATCACCGAGAGACTCGCAGGACCAACGTCGTACGCATGCATCAGCAAGCCCCCCCGACGGCAGTCCGACGGGAATAAGACGCTTCCCCGCAATGGTACGGGACTTCAATGAGCCCCTATTTATTGCCTTTTAAGCGAGGCCCCCGATGCGACCATCTCGCTGTACGTACGTATAAGAACCCCCCCTCCAGCGTTGCGCCCACCGAGTCGCAACGGGGAGGGGTATGGCCCATAGTACTCAGAATAATTTCCTAGTCGACAAGCTAATAAACAGGACTCGGATTCCGTCGCCATGGCTGATTCCAGCGTCGTCGTGCGTCTTCTCGGGCGCCTCCTCCTCGTGGACGGGAGCCCGTTCCTCAACCTCCTCCTGCTCCTCGCGTCGCTAGCCGGCGTGTACCTCGCGGCCGGCGCCGTGTACGCGGTGACGCTGCACCCACTCGCCGGCGTGCCGGGGCCGAAGCTGTGCGCCGTCAGCCGCCTGCCGTACTGGGCCGCGCTCGTGCGCGGCCGGGACGTCATGTGGCTGCACGGCCTGCACACGCGCTACGGGCCCGTGGTGCGCTTCGGCCCGACGGACCTGAGCTACACGGCCGCGCAGGCGTGGCGGGAGCTCCACGCCGAGAAGCCGGGCGGGTGGGATTACGAAAAGGCGTCGGACTTCTTCGTCCAGCCCAGTAACGGTAGGTATTCGGATAAGCAAACCTGATCATCGCGATGGGAATCGGGGGTCCTTGGGCGGGGCCCTGTTAACTAACGATGCCCCTCGTGTAACGTAGGTGTTCCTAGCCTGGTGACCGCCACCCATGATGACCATACCCGGGTCCGGCGCCTCTTCTCGCCGGCCTTCTCGGAGCGCGCTCTGAGGAAGCAGGAAGTGATTTTTAGAAAATAGTAAGAAAACTGCCCACTCCCCCCTTATTCCTGTATCAAGTGTGAAATGGCTTTCCGCCGGAGTGAGAGTGAGTGACTGGACGGAAGACCGGGGGTGGAGTATTGACTAGTTAATGACTATGGACACCCAGCGTCGATATCCTGATGTCGAAGCTACACGAGCTCGGCGACGGCGGCCAGCCGGTCGAGATGACGGGGCTGTTCAACTTCACGACGTTCGACACGATGGCGGACCTGTGCTTCGGGCGGCCGCTGGGGCTGCTGGCGCGCAACGAGTTCAGCCCGTGGGTGCGGTCCGTGTTCGGGTCGCTGCGGCTGCTGCCCTTCGCCTCCATCACGGGCTACTACCCGCTGCTGCGCGCCGTGTCGGCGCGCTTCGAGCCCCGGTGGCTGATGCAGCAGCGCCTCCTGCACTTCCGCCACTCGTCCGACCTCGTCGACCAGCGCCTCCAGGAGGGCTCCGACCGCCCCGACGTCTGGAACCTCGTCATGGTGGCCGCCCAGAAGAACTCGGACTCCGATTCGGGCTCGGAAAAGGGCAAGGGCCTCTCCCTCGGCGAGATGCACTCGAACGCCGACCTCTTCATGATGGCCGGCTCGGAGACGACTGGTGAGCCTATATAACCCCCCTCCCCCCCAAAATACAGCGCAAGGATTATTCGGACAAAACGAGAAAACGACTGACTTAAGCGCACGTGTGTGTATTATTGTTGCAGCCACGCTCCTCAGCGGGCTGACATACTACCTGACCATGAACCCGGACAAGATGCGACGTCTGCGCGAAGAGATCCGCGGCCGGTTCCGGAGCCTCGGGGAGATCAGCTTCGACAGCGTGGCGAACCTCAAGTACGCCAACGCGTGCATCAAGGAGGGCCTGCGGATCTACCCGCCGGCGCCGATCGGCAGCCCGCGGGTGATGCCGCGGGGCGGGCAGACGGTGCTGGGGCGGTGGCTCCCGGCCGGCACGCGCACGTCGGTCCACCACTACGCGACGTACCACTCGGCGGCCAACTTCCGGGACCCGGAGGCGTTCGCGCCCGAGCGCTGGCTCGGCGACCCGGCCTACGCCGGCGATGTCGGGGACGCCCTCCAGCCCTTCAGCTGGGGCCCGCGCAACTGCCTCGGCCAGAACATGGCCATGCACGAGATGCGCCTCATCCTGACCGCGCTGGTCTACTCCTTCGACGTCGAGCTCTGCGATGAGAGCCGCGGCTGGATCGACCAGAGGGCGTTTGCGCTGTGGATCAAGAACCCGCTGATGTGCCGCCTCCGGCCGGTGGCTACGTAGATGGGATAGGCTCTTACATACCTCAGTCCGCCGTCTTCCTAGCCCGAACGATTTCGGTTTGGAGGACCTTGTCAGACTACACGAGCAAGGATGAAGTAAGTGCTTTGGAATCGGAGCCTCGACTCAGAGGCAGACTCGAGACATTCATGTAGATCCTAACACTTTTTCATCGACAACGCCAACAAATCAAAAGCGTTATTTAGGAATATAGGGCTGGAGTAGTGAGAAGGACTCCTCATGATGTCATGCATCTCATTGGGCCTGGGTTTCCTTCTTCACCTTTGGACACGCTTCCTCTTTCGATATAATGATAATGACACTTTAACCCGCAATCGCTAAACGGGTAACAATAGCGACCTCGAGCCTTTCATAAACGCAATTTGCAATACGCGTGATCCTAGCACTGCAGGCGGAAGGCCACCCTAACCATACCGTATAACACCGATAGCGCGGTCTACTCTTTTGCCTCATCCGATGGCTTTGGCGCCGAGAGGTACAGCTCATGCAGGTTGTATCTCTTCAGGGTCTCCCAATCTCCATCTACCACACTCATGCCACAAAATGTCTACCAGTAGTTAGCAGGGTGGCCGAGCCCATGAATCAGCACATCCTGTAAAGACACGTACCCGGAATACATCGATGAGGATGACCTTGTCAGGTGCAGACAGGTTGACCTTGTGACTTGGCGCGATGAGATTTGCGACTTGCTTGATTACATCGTCACGTTTCAAGTTATTGTGTGCCCGGAAGCTGGGGCGGATGGCGTACTTTTGGGTGAAAACATTAGCGCCTCACATTAGAGAATGGTCCGAGGATTTCCTCGTATATGAAGCAAGTGAAGATGACTTACCGAGTGCGCCTCCGGCTTATCTCCTTCACCGGCGGCGGTCTGCCCCTCCTCGTCTCCGGCGAGCCGGAAATACTTGCCTAGGACCGTCCTCGCAACCTCTTCCACGCCGGCCTCGGTAGCCCTCCCGGTCAGCGTGATGGGCGTGAACCGGTTGATGAACCTCGACCGGCGCTGCGACCTGTCGCTGACGGCCTTCGCGTCGGTGCAGATGCGGTGGACCATCTCCACGGGGTCTACGGGCGGCTTCGTGCGCACGAAGAGTACGCAGTCCATGTCCATGCGCATGGGCTCGAAGATGGCGTCCTTGGGCTTGTCTTTCGGCTTCATCTCCGCAACCTCCTTCTTGATAGACGACTCGATGTCACCGTCGTCTTCCTCGTCATCATCGGCCTCCGCGGGGTCTTGGGCTTTCACGCCGTAGAGCTTCTCCGCGTACTAGACATCCATTGAGCAATCCATTCAGGTCCAGCCCATTGCGAGAAGGAAATTGGTTACCTCATCGCAGATCGTGGCCATCTCTTCCAGCGCCTGCCGCTCCTTGCCTTTGACGCACGTGGTCCATATGCCCATGTCACCGACCTCCAGAGACCTGCTCTTAAGCGCTTCTAGCTTAGCCTTCTGGTGGGGAGTCTGCCATCTGCCGCCACTGCCCCCCTGTATCGAAAATTAAGACGTGGAACATAGGCCAGTGTGAGGCTTGCAGTCATACCTTGCTTCTCTTGACATGACGCCCACCGTGACCATCGGTGGCAGGCTGCTTCCTTTTCGTGGAAGAATCCATGATTAACAGATGCGGTTATGCAGTGAGTAGAGAATATCTGCTAGATATGAGTGCGAATTCGGTATGTGTTTCCAATTCACGCGTTCTTAAGAGGTGTACAGAAGAGATCAAGACTGCTTTGCTGCGATGTTCAGTGTCCGTTTTTTATCGAGTTTTATGTACTTACACAGTACGGGAGAGCTCCAACCGCGCTTGTCTTATTGGTCCGTGCATATCATGTACACCCTGACGCCCAGCAAGAGTAAAACATCCATCAATGACCATCATGACGAGCATCATGATTCCATAAAGCACAAACCAACTAGGTTACCTAAGAAGGCAATTGCTATTACGCTTTATTTGAATGTATTATCATGGAATAAACACCTGATTACAGAGCATCGAGAATGCCTTCTTAGCCATATCATTATTAGTACATACCACCATAACATGGGTATTAATTGTCGTACTTCGACTTGGTAAACATGCTCGACGTCTAACCTAGGTCTCTCTATTCATATACGGCATATTGCTCTATAGACGAAGGGTATTGGAGCAGCAGAAAAATCATCCAGGCCTCCTTTGGCACACGCACACACAAGTAATGTGCACCCACAATACGCAACGCCGTCCATTACCATCCTCATATCCATGCCAAGAGACTCATTACATCGCTTTCGATCATTAGAGGGGCTCTCACTGCTCCGGCTTATCTTCATCTCTTTCTTTTTCTTCCTCTTCGTAAATCTTGACCTTGTCAGCGTATTCGCGGATGTTGCTGACAATGTGGTCCTTGATCATCTGGCCCTTGCCCGCCGCCACTCTCAATATCAGCTCGTTAAGGGTCTGACGCCCGAGAATGTCTACGTGGTCCGCCGTGTTTGGGCCTCCGCGAGGATTGAACCTCTCGGGCTCGTGAGGCATCTCAATGACCTTGACCTTGACCCCCGTCGGGTTGTACCTCTTCATATGCCACCCCTTGGAACACATGTACCCGGTGCTCAGGAGACTGACGGTGCCATCACCCTCGCCCATAACGACTCCGTGGTCAATGTCGTCCACCGTCAAGGCCGTGTCGATAGTGATGTTGATGTTCGTCAGCTTTGGAAAATCGGGCGTGCGGTAGTAGTAAGCCCTCTCCGTCGGCTTCCCTACGCCGTAAAAGCAGTACACTTTCAGGTTCGGAGCTAAAGGTAGCCTCGTCTCTAACGGATTGATCCATTTTCGCGGATCCTGCTCGTTAGCCTCCACCTCGGCGGACGTGTGCGCCACGCCGCGCGTGTAGCTACTTTGGATCTGGTCTCGGTACCAATCATCCGTCGTGTTGAGAAGGTACTGCATGGCATCGCCGACGGTGAAGTTCCTGTTTGGTGTGGTCCAGTTTGCGCCAGGACGGAAGTTCAAAAACGAACCGAACGAGTTTTTCTGCCCGGGTCGGTCGTCAGGTGCCCATGTTAGGTTTCCCCAGACCGCGTCTCCTCCGATCGGTAACATGGATGACATGCCTGGCATGGCCCGGAATATCTCTGCTCGTTCTTCCTTGTTGAGGAACTTTTCGAGGCCATATACCGCGAAGGCATTCAGCTGGGCGGTGTCCCGCATCTCGCCAGAAAGCACGGCAGTAACGTCTTTCACTGCGCCTAACATACAACCGCTGATGTTGATCCAGGCCTCGACATAATGGTCAACCCAATCGTCACCACCCTTACCACCTTGTGGAGATGCTACCCAGTGGAAGAAGTAAAACAGAACCTGGCTACCCATACTATGAGAGGCTAAAACCACCTTCTGCCCCGAAAAGTCATGCGCCATCTCTATATGATTCTTCAACCTCGTAAAATATTGATCCCGAAGTTCGAGATTCTTGTATGCTAAACGCCAGTCATACGCCGCCGTGAACGAGTTCGTAGGGTCGTAGCCGAGGGACGCGAGGTTTTCGAGGATCTTATTCCAAATCCAGTATCCCGTAATGAAAAAGTCAGTGGCATCAAACCCCTGGGCGGCCCTCAGCTTGATGCCTGGGGGATCTAGCCCCGTGCGCTTGTCTAGCATGATGTGTCTTTTCCACACTTCCTTATCCATAACCAGCGCCTTCATCATGGTCCAGCTGCCCCAGAGTCGTTTTCGGAAGTACTGTCGGGAGGTATTAGCGGTGCCCCAGGACTCGAGTCCCGTCGATATGACGCCGGGCACCATAATGACGGGATGGTGGACGCCCAGGCCTTCGGACCGAGCTTTCAGCCCTACCGCGAAGGAATCGTAACTTTCGATGAACTCGCGTTCGCCCTTCTGCCGCGTAAAGGCTATCAGTGGGAGGTTTAATCCCGAGAAGAACAAGATAGACGTACCAGGAGCTCCTTCATATCTCCCACCAGACCGGCCGGCAAGACGTCGAGCAAGCTGTCCATGCTGATCTCGCCGAGCTCGGGGAATTCGATCAGGTCATTGCTCTTGGCCAGGAAGCCGGCGGCGATCAGGCCGAACAAGCTGCCCAGCAAGAAGATGAACGTGTTCCGTCGTTTGCGCGTCTTGGGCTGGTCATGGTGATGGATGATCTTGACCTTGTCGCCCGGCTTAATCGGGCTGTCTACGCGTTGCGGTCTCGGCACCGTTGGTGGGGTCTCGGGACGGTCGTCGTTGGGACGGTCGTCGTCGGCGCCGACGGCACGGCGTCGAAGACTTGAAGACATAGCCGGCTAGTCCTAGCAGAACATGACCGGATGAAAGGAAAAAAAAAAAATTACACGGAACAGTTTGCGCTAGCGATAGCAAGAGGCGTTTCTGTGCGAGCTGATCAGAGCGACTTGACCGATCTGGCAACGGTTCCGTGTGACATGTGTCTGAGAAGGTGACGACGAATGAAACCCCCGAGGCTGCTCACTTAAGGTTCGTCGCGTAGGCTATTTTAACACGTTCCTGGTTCTCGATGGCGCCGGTGTCTGCATGTGGGTACGGAAGCAAGTTGAAGACCGCAAGTCCGGGCAGGCAGACAGGA
This sequence comes from Xylaria sp. JS573, assembly GCA_000966885.1. NCBI lineage: Eukaryota > Fungi > Ascomycota > Sordariomycetes > Xylariales > Xylariaceae > Xylaria > Xylaria sp. JS573. The sequence continues at coordinate 121,157 of JWIU01000093.1, read as the reverse complement.
ACCGTCGCGGGTGGTTTAAGGTATGATTTTCAGCATATTGACGTCAACCCGCCGCTACTCCCGGGCGTCGGGTGGTTGTTTCGTTTGCGCGTAGCGCCCACATTGCTAATTAATGGGGATGCCAGCCGCTCACGGATTGGTTTTCGTTCCCTGCCAGCCTACTACGTAGAGGTACCCTTAAAAGGGATCTTGGCCCTCTCCGGCATTGCATATCAATGCATGTACGTTACATATCGCCGCCGGATATGGGCTCCAGGGTAGAACGGTCTGGGTTAGACTACAAAATCGCGACTCAAGAGGGAGAAGAAGCCTTGACTTGAGGCCCTTGCGTACTACCTACATATATTGCTGCAATAACTCCCGGGTTGCATGTGAAAGTGGGCAAGGTGGGCTGGTGCCGCCCTTTGTGTCAGCTAATTACTGTAACGACCATCAATGCCTTGTAACAAATCTGCACTTCGCATCCCTCTCCGTCTCTTCCCTCTCGCGTGATCTCGTTCGCCAACTTTGGTCCTCGCCATTGTCGATTGAGCTGCTTCCTCTTGAGTCGTTGGTAGTCGAGCGCGCCTCTACCCCTCGCGTGCTGCTGCTGGCCGAGAAAAAGCGATGGAGATAGCCCATGCGACTGAGCTTCCTGGCGACCTGCGGTATATACAGTACGAACATGGATTGGAAGAAAAATACCTTCCCGCCATTCGCGCATTGATCTCGAAGGATCTCAGCGAGCCCTACAGCATTTACGTCTACCGTTATTTCCTGTACCAATGGGCGCACCTGTGCTACATGGTAGGGCTGTTTCCCCGCCTCGCGATTGGCTGGAGAATGAAAGACTCGGTCGACCAAGGCTAACACGTTCTTCTACCACGCAGGCGCTTAATCCCGTCGACAACTCTCTTATGGGCGTTATCATCTGCAAGCTCGAGCACCATGCCTCCCACTCCCCTCCGACCTACCGAGGCTACATAGCCATGCTCGCCGTGGCATCGGCCTTCCGAGGTCACGGCATAGCCACGGCCCTGGTCAAGATGGCGATCGATGCGATGGCCGAACGTCACGCCGACGAAATCGTCCTCGAGACCGAAGAGACGAACATTTCCGCCATGAGACTGTACGAGCGGCTAGGATTCCTGAGGTCTAAGAAACTCCACCGATACTATTTGAATGGCAATAGCGCTTACCGTCTGGTACTGTTGCTGAAATCAAGCGATCAGCCGGGTTAGGGACACGATAGACCGGGCCACCAACACTGTCTGGCGAAGCTTTCTCCTTCCAGAAACGGCATGTGCCTCATTAGAAAGATCTAGCGTGTTGGTCTAGGTGTTGTTAAACCCCAATGAGAAACGATTTAAGCAATGGCATGCCCGGGAAGAGATCTAGGAGATTCAAATGATAATTATACAGGATTTATGCATCAGTGGCGTTGGAGGGTGGCATTTTGGCGAACAAGCGGTGCCTCGCGGGGTGTATGCCTATTTGTACATGCAAGAGCAACACAAGACTCCTGGTAGTCTCCTGGTAACAGGAGGTATCTCCCAGCAATTCAACCAGGTTTGAGAACATTAACATCAGCCTTATGCCGATTACTTTTCTCTGGATATTAGGTCTCTGTCTGCACTAATCTTTTCCAAGCATCGAAGTGGTATCGTATATGGAGGCTCTGATCTCCCACGGATTACCAGACGATAGCCCCAGGTATGTGTACACATCTACATCTATACGTAAGCACTTCCTCACGTTTGTTGGGACGAGGAGCTTACCAGGTTTATAGTACAGCTTTCCTCTGGCTCGGATGAGACCGAGCTGTTTCAATTTCTGTGCCACTCTCTTGACGTCCTTGGTGTCGCTGAAATCTGGAGTATAGACGCATATGAGCCGTTCCGACGACCTCTGGTTCCCGCTTGGTCGCGGTGCAACCTTGGCGCTTATTCCAAGCTCATTGTTGGCTGTGGCCCTTGCGACGACGTCCCAAACATCGTTGACATCTAAAACGTTACAGAAGAGCATCCACTGAGAGAGGGTGTTAAAAGACGGCCGGCTATGGTCTTATCGGCGCGTGAGAGGTATTTATCGACTAACCTTTCCACAACTCACGCGGTGCGCCTTTGCTAGGGCAAGAATGTCCCTTGCCGCGTCCGCGCCTGCTTTCCTGCATTCCCGGGTGATGAAGTTCGGGCTCTTGCCAGAGCTTTTGCACGCGTCGATGAATTCCCTCGCGAGATGGAGCCTCCCCATACCGCCTTCGGCCACGGTGGCCAAGTCGGCGCCTTCGTCCTCGGGCGCTTCGTCTTCACCGCCACGGATCATCTGGTTATCGGCCTCGCCCTTGGACTTGCGAGCGATGTACGGATTGCAGATCCAGATCCAGCGGTTTGACGGGGTCTCGTCGGTGGTTGCGGGCGGAAGCCGCTGGAGGAAGGCATCAACCGTCTCGGTGAGCTGCCACGCGTATTCCACGCCGGCATAGGGGTTGTGTAGATGGGCTGTGTTAGAAGTGACCAATCCCCGAGCCTGGAGCTTCAGAGGTGTCTGGAGACCTCCAATCTCTTCCCACCAGCCCTCAACGTCGAGTTCCTTCACTCTGCTCTTGAGGTCCGCCACGACATCATCGTCGCCTGAGTTCCGAGGGTCAGTAGCTGAAGATGGCATGGTGAAAGGTCGGGGTATTTTTACCGTAGAAGTCAGAATCTTCCGAACTCATGATCTTGTTTGGGTCGCATGGGCTTATTAGACAATACTTTGTATATGTAGAAGACGCGGAGAAAACACAATCAAACTACCTAGGTAGTTGATCTAGAAGAAGAGTATACGACGGGTGTCTCAGATCACAGGTAATTGTAGACTATAACATTGAAGAAGGGAAGAAGGAAGAAATGCAGGCTACAATGGGATCGATCAAGCGTTGGGCGTTGATCGCGAGTCGCCGTCCTCACAGCCTTGCGACCAGGGACCTTGCTCCCCTACTGCAGATGCCGTCCCAACGACATGGCCTTAAATAGCCGAATAGGTAGGTCGTTGACATCGACTGACACGGACGTCGCAAAGAAGCGCTTGGAACCGGGTTGACGGGCACTAAATGCTATGTACCGTGCAGCCGTGTTTAGGTACGGTTGTAGTGACCAGGCCGCGCTAGTGCAACTGGGCAGGGTCCAAGTGGAAGCGGGGATGCCTCCCGGGCGGCCAGCTCGAAAAAAAAATGATATCTCACGAAACCCCTCGAGCTGGAGGCTGTCTACCCAGGACAAACGGCAACTGGAATTCCACAGTATGCTTACTTTCGGCTTTCGGCTTGTGTCTTTCACATGCTCTCCTCATACAAGGCTTGGGTAATTTCGACCACCTATCCGCCCAGCAAAGAGTGTTCGGGTCATAGGCGCTCTGCAGTCATCTCAAATAGCGTACCTAGGTACCGGTAGTGGATGAGGTAGGTCAGAAAAGGACGGCGAAGAAGCCATGGAGACGCACGGACGCGCCGTCGCGTCGCAGCGATCTTCGACCTTAGATCTCCCGCCGAGCTGTATCGAATTTTGTCCAGCCCATCCAGATCACTTTGTCGTGGGTACATACAACCTACAAAAGGAGGAGGAGGCGCCGGCTGCGGGTGTTTCCGTCAAAGGGGACGATGCCGACGGGCACCAGCAGACTAGGAAGCAGCCCCAAAGCCGGGACGGCAGCCTTGTCGTGTTTCGCCTGGGAGAGGCCGCCGACATGTATGTACCTAAGCCACCTACGTTATCCCGTCACGCCGAGCCGCACCCTGACATCGTTATTCCTTGTCGGACAGAACGCACGTGCAGACTCTCCCCTACCCTTCCGCCATCCTTGACCTGCACTTCCACCCTCACCGAGGGGAAGGCGCCGTGCTAGCTGTCGTTTCCAGCACGGGGACGCTCTCGTTCTTCCGGCTCTCGTCACCCTCGGGGGACGCTCCGGGATGCCTAGAGGAGATCGCTACCCATAGGCCACTTGATGTGGACGAGGGGGTTCTTTTCCTGTCCTGCGCATGGCACCCAAGCATTCCTGATCTCCTGGCGACCACGACCTCCAACTACGAGGTCCACGTCCTGCGCGTCGACGAGTCCTGGAATGTCTCCAAGGCGCAAGCTGCACCGCTCATCACCCATACCCTGGAAGCTTGGACGGTGGCCTTCTCGCCATTCCTTGTGCCAGCTGCTGTAGACGAAGCAGGCCCCCAGCCGGAAGAGTCTAGGTCGTTTACGATCTTCTCAGGAGGTGACGACTCAAACCTTCATGGTACGTCTTATATATACCGACCTGTTCTTGATGGCGAAAAGGATGAGATTATCGAGACTTGCTGGCCTGTAGTCACGATAAGAGGGCACGAGGCAGGCGTCACTGCTATACTTCCGTTGGAGTTGAAGTTATCCGATGGCTCTTGTTTAGTGGCCACTGGAAGCTACGATGATCATATAAGAGTATACTCGATACACGATCAGGAGGGAGGGTTAGCCTTGCAGCAGCCCAGGGCCTTAATAGAGGAGCACCTAGGTGGAGGCGTCTGGAGACTCAAGCTGATCATGCAAGAAGAAATAGAAAAGGGGGAGGGGTCAGGCAAGGCACAGCGATGGCGTGCATGGGTCCTCGCCTCGTGCATGCACGCAGGATCTCGGGTATTGGAGATCACTGGTGACTACGCCGGCAGCTGCAAGATCGAGATCATGGGACGTTTTGAGGAGCACAAGAGCATGAACTACGGCAGTGACTTCCAGCCGGGGACCAACTTGGCCGGGCAAGTCCTTCGTTGCGTGTCAACGAGCTTTTACGATAGACTGCTGTGTCTATGGGAATTTCAGCTACCTACTTAATCAAAGATATCCCTGTGTTCATCAGCGTGTGCATTTTTAAGACCTCTGAAATGTTTTAGATCGCCAAAGTAATCCATATACTCGACACGACAGCCACAACACCATGCCACGTCGGTTTCATGAGTTAGTTTCATCAACGCAGGTCAAAAATAGTGCCATTAAGGGGATGTTGAAATGACAACTGGACAGCGAGAGTCCCTTCACTGTTTCGATCACTCTGAGTCGTTCCAACCATGGAGTATAGTTTCCACCTATCAGACTACCTAGGTGGGCAATCAGGGTCTCATGGAGGGATCAAGACTATAAAGTATGCCAATTCTGGCCTGTAACCTCTACAATCAAGCCCCCCCCCCCCATATTGTAATGATTCTAACGAGTCTGGTCATGCCTAAGAGGTGGCTCTGTTTTAACTGGGTTGATTGACATAGATGGGATGCCAAAGCCTCCCTGTTACAAACCAACCTCTCATTCCTAACTCTCCCGCATTCGTCAGTCATATGACCTGGATTGCCAAGAGATCTTAGTGGCTTTGGCAACTCACTTCTGTTACTGGAAGGTATCAACCTTTATAAAAGACTTTATGACGCCGACCCCTTAGATAGTCTTTCTTTTAGCTAGTCAGCGATCAATCTAAATATTACCCTTCAACGCCTTCTGTTATATCAAATCAAGACCTTTGTGGTGACGGCTTCGTTACACTCCCGTGCTTACCCGGTGTGTTTTACCATTGACTGGAGTAGGTTTAGGGGATGATGGCTAATTATGAGTTGGCTTCATAAGCTACCTATCTAATAGTTACTTATTAGTGTTGTCTCTTAGTTTACTAAGCTTGGGTAACCAGCCTCTACCTGCATTCAAGTACACGCTGCTGCATCTAAATGTCATGTTTTAGATAACTCGCATACTATCGTTGGTTATTGCGAGCCTAAAAGTACTGTACGAACTTGTAGTTATGTAGCAGAAATTACGATAGATGTTTGAATAGATAAGAGGGAATGTGAGGTTCGAGTGGGAGAAAAAAAAATAAACACAAAAAAACAAGGGGCGCGAGACGGACTCGACCTCTCCACCTTGCCGAAAAGCCGTCAATCCGAAATCGTAATGAGGCCATCATCTCTCAGGCTTTTCTGCCGACTACTTTACCGCTACACCAAAGGTGAGGGGAACGTCTGTTGGAAGGCACTCCTATTATTATGGCTTATAACCCTTTGGCTAGGGGAAGGAACGGTCATGTTGTGGCGGGAGCCTCCCAGGAACCTACAGAGCATAACACATCATAGGTACCTAAGTATCTCGGACCGCCCGCACTTGGGACCTCTCCCCCTTCATGCACACATACACACAAGAGAGAGAGAGAGACTTGATATGTGTTAACACATCCACAGGATTCCAGCCATTGAGAGCCCAGAGGTTATGTACGAACCTGTGATGCCTAGATCCCACCGTTTTCATTTACCAAATCGTCTTTATGTATATCGTATCTACTACCCCACTTCTATCTATATAGACATAGCTCCTGGCCCCTTTAGAGAGGTCGTATAGACTACTACGGGAATTTCTCTGCTCGCGGGAAGCGTAGCTTTCATTGTTCTGCAAGGTCAACTTAGAAAAGTTAAATTCTAATCCCTACAGACTTCGGGACTTCGGGACTACGACAACTGGTCAGTACACCGACTATCGAGAATACGATCCAAGTCAAGTAGGTGACATAGGGGTAACTTATCAGTGGTAGTATATATGATAATCCTACAGTCACGGCATGCGCCTGCCGTGAAAGCAAGCTATAGTCCACAACCCACTGCACCAACCCCTGTAACGGACTCAAAAGAGTGTTTAATACAATGGTCGGGAGCCATTGCATCTATTATGGGCTATAACGGTTCGTCCGTTGCTCTCGCAGAAGCTTCTATAATACATCATAGGTATCTATATAATCTATACTCTTCGCCCCCTTCTTAGCGATGGGATCACCGGTATCGACATAGGGGTGGTTGAGTCGTCATGTAAAGGTGGTGTTAACTAACTGTTAATGACGATGGTTAGCAACTTACTGAAGTAACCTTCTGATTAGTTGTTCATTTTCCAATATACCCCTGAAAAGAATATTCAAAAAAGAAAAGTTTCTATGTCCCATGTCTTAGTTTTTTGAGACATAGGTAAGTCACTTGGGTTCTTAGTAAAGAGGCCCGCCGCTACATTATTCTGGAGAGTAGTCTTATAGCCTATGCCTGATTGGTCGAGCATACCGGAGTGTGCCAGAAGTGAAACGGAGGCGCTACATTAAAACGTAGTATTTCCAAGACTGGGGCCGGGCCGGCCCTCGGTGGGGGTCCAAGGGAAGTCGGTACTTTCATGCGCGGTTGTCAGATGGATCGCTCACGTGTGAGTCGGTGTGACGATGCTTCGGCGTGGTGTTTAATTGATGGGAAGAGCTGTAAACTCAGCTATATGACTGATAGACGAAGATATATAGTGAGGGGGGATATGAGCGAAAAACTGATATTATCTGATATGGACCAGAATCGTTAACTTTGGCATACGGGTACACCTGATCTTGATGTCTACCTACTGGATGTCAAAGTGGATGCTGAAAGCGCCAGCACCGGAATCTCGGGAATGGGCCAAGCCAATAAGGGACTGGACTGTGTGACATTACCTAGCCGCGACTTTTTAAGCACCTAATCTAGCCTACCTACTTAAACTAAGTACCTAGCACTACCAAGTGTCTATGGAAATCTAGATCCCTCGGATCATGCTTTTGCCTCATCTTCTAACCACAGTACGTGTACACATAGGCTACGTCATGTCGTACGAATTATTTGCCTCAGTACGAAGGTTCGTACCGGAGCGTTCAGTTCTATGCTACTATCGGGTTTGCTAGCAATATATGGAATTTCCTTTGGCAACTTGTCACCTGAAAAAATTGGCTATCTAAATATAGAGGTACTATAAGGGGGGAGGAGAAAGACTCTCCGAGGCTGTGCATATGGTGTTGTTAAGAGGCTCGAGGCACCATACTTATCCCTCCTGTCTTCCATCAATGATCTCCTCGCGCATAACAACGCCTCGCTGTGTGACAACCCTAATATGATATATCAAGCTTATGATATCTTGTCTCCAATACCATTTAGATGTTATTATAAGCAACCAACGGCACACAACTTACCTTGTGCCAAGCCTTACAAAAGTATCACATTTCCATAACCTGCATGCAAATACAACGTGATGTAATGTGCAACGTTTCGTCACCAACTTGAGAGTGTCGATGCCTACAATCGAGACAACTCCGCCGAGCCGAATGCGAGGGGGCCGGGAGTTGAAGGGGATGATGCATTCTCGGAGTGGCCCAAGAGGGATCAATAGGTGCACTTGGACACTGCCTTACTTCATTCACTTCACGTACGTAACGTGGTAGAATTCCACAAATTGCCCCGTATCTGACGCCCGGCTGAGGCCGCGCTAGAACGTGTTGCGATAATTTTGACGAGTTTATAGGTACGTAAGCCTCTTTTTAGTTGCGGGCCGTCGTAGTGGGATCGCTACAGTGAATACGCCATTGGTCTCTTCGGATATAACGGGCGTTGACCAAGAATATCTGACACCTAATCCAGGGGGCCCGATTTATAAGCCGGAAAACACAGTCGTCAGAGCAGAGGGTTGGACTGGGCGCAGGGCCTGCATGTAAGGAAACTCGGCAATCAGGGGGCCGTGAAATTCCATGGTGGACTTTGGCTTGCGTTGTGCAGCTGCCGAGTCCTGTACGACGCTGAAGCGAGGCCAGGAATCTCGGGAGGCGCCGACCAAGCATTAGAAGCAGGACGGGTGACGGGCGGAGTAGAAGTCTTGGTTTGTGACAAACAATGTCGTTCACCTGTCCCATAGAGCACAGGAATGTTTGTGATGCATGGGATTCTTCCACTGAGGATTCAAGCTGGCTAAGATAAGGTAGGAGGAGCTGCCGGCACAACAGTCAGTGAAACCTGGGACAAACGCAGGACCCGGTTGGCGAGGGCGGTGGGCACATAGGCGGGTACATGTATTGATGGATACTACCCAGGTAAACATATGCATTACGATACGGTATTGAGAGCACCATAAGGTAAGGAGGTACCTAAGCAGGTATGTGCTTGGAAGAAGAGCTGCTCGCCGACCTAGACCTACCGGTATTGATAGACCAACCTTAGTTACCTTTGAGTGCTTATAGATGGCCCCCGGTAGATGGTTGGATGCCGCATGCGTACTTAATCTACAGGTTTGATAGGCATAGGAGGTCATGTAATTTGGCACATCAATACTACCTAGCTGCATATATGCCTCCCTACAGACATCCATCCAGTGGAAGCCAGGGGTTTTAGATATTGAAGCGGATGCTGCCAAGAAGCGTTAGACGAGACTAGCCGCAATTAACGGGGTGCCAGCCTTTACCAATTCGGGCCATGTTCGCTAAATGCGGCCAATCACAAATTCTCCGGCTCGCTTATCGATGCAACTTCACTTCGCCTTTCTCTTCCACTTTAAACGGGCTACCTACTACTACGTAGTACTTGATGTTCTCGTGACCTTACGTCCCTAGCAGCTTAGGCAGTGGTATAGTACACGCAGAAGGTTCTCACTCAGGATATTATGTACCACACTTAGGTTGATCCTTAGGCTGCTTCTATTCTGCTTACTTGTCCTTGACTTGAATTGATACGACTATCCGTTCGTCCAGCTACAACTACGGCTATCGGGGACCTGACATCCATCAAATCCCATATTGCAACGAACAAACAATTGTCTACATCTTCACCTATTCATATCCATCTTGCATATACCCTATCCGTTTTGTGGTACGTGGTGCTGTTCCAAGGCCCCGGCCCCCATCTCTCCTGTGCACCTACACTGCCGGCCAAGGATGGGATCATGGACATTGGATGTGAGACATCTCCAAGTCCAATGCAAACGCAACCTCGGTTATCAGAATCCAATGACCAAGAGCACTTGCTGTTCCTTATTTACTCGGTAAAGGTCCCCTTTGGACAATCATGTCCAGCAAACACTTCAAGGTCCACGCCATCATATGCTCTTTTCCTCTTGATCTACATACCTAGTCTCTGGTCATGTGGAGCGAGTGCGTCTGCTAAGTCGGCAAGTGTCCAGCTATATGACATGCTACTGCGTAAGCAATTATTCATATAGCGAATATGGCCGCGTACGACCCACCGCAACTAGGAGGGAAAGGGTTCGCTCAGCCGCCGGCTTCTCTATTGCGTAGCACCTTATCCAGGCTATCGGTTACGGATGGAATGGAACTTCTGGAACGATGCTCCTGGTGCCTTGGCATTTGCTACGTTTCGACGAGGGTGGAACGACCATGCCCTATCCACGTCGCGGACACTTGGCATGCCGTTTCACATCATTGGAACTGAGCAACACCGTCCCTCACTATGCACATCGCCGAAGCCTCTTCAGATAAGCCTTCTGTAGCGCCATGCTTTGTGACTGAGCTACGCCCCTCCACCCCGCCTCTCATTAGGCGAGTCTTCGCCGTTGGTATCCTGTATTCTGGGCCCCTCGGGCCCCACGAGCCCACGGTTCGGCGAATGCTGCTGTTTATGTCTCTCTTCGTCAGGAAACGATGCCTCATTCGTCCGCAAAGCACTCTCTGTATCCCACAAAAGCCTTGACAGGGGCGTCATTCGTCTCCCTAGACATGTTATATCGTGTAATCTCGTCCTGTCCCGCCCCTAGCCAGCACCACCCTCGCATCTCAACGGCTCTTCGCGCCCTCCCAGTCGTCATATTAAAGTCATTCTCAGGGCAACGTTTCTTCCTCAATAAGCATTGCATGTCTAGCTATCCCATGCTGTTTCAAATACACATCGCGCCTCTACCTATCTGCCTATCTTCTTGTCTTCCTGTCACATGACAATATCGAAGTAGCCCTCTTGTGGACGCGAACTTTGCAGTACGGTGGTCTAGTGGTCTCGCCGTTCTTACATTCCGGTGAACTCAGATTATCAGAGTGCTTGCGATCAAGGAAAAATTTCCGCTCGAGAACTTTTAAGGAGCTCCTTGTCTTGGTGCATGACTGGTCCGGTCATTTCGCCGCCTCCCCCTCCCTCAAAAAAAAAAAAAAGCTTGAGCATCTATCTATCTCTACCTACCTACCTGTCCAGGGGCAAGTACCCGTCTTCATATTCTGTTTTAAGCCACTGCCTGTCTATAGCATCACATTCTCGCCTATCAGAGGTAGATGTCACGGGTAGAAATTATGCAACCGAGTTCCAATGTGGAATTAGCGTCATCTGCCGACCCTTGGTCTGTCGCCGCAGATCCCCATTGTCCCTTTTTGTCACTCCACATTTCCGAGCCTGCCCTCACCAAGTCTCGTGTGTCCAAAGATGATATTACCGGCCCGTCACGTCCCACAAGACGATGGCTTTCACGTCAACAGATATCATTTGTTTCACGAGCCGAGTGTTCACCACCCGTCTATCCCATGGGCCGACCTCCTCCACCACTTGAGTCTATGCGTGCAGTTATCGGGAATGCTCTTCCTAGTATTGCCATCGAGTCCATCCACGCCTTGCCAGCGAATCGACTGCAAAGATTCTTCTCTGTCAAAATCTCGGATGGGAGGACCCTTGTTCTTAGTCTAGCGCCACCCTTAACACTAAGGCTACTTCGTTCGGAGCAAACGTTGACCATATCAGAAGCATCAGTTCTCAAATGGATTCTTGGAATGATATTTGAGGCGTCTACTCAGCCTAAATATCCATCTAGGGAGGGCCCTGTAAACAACCCACGGATAGAAGAACCGTCAGGGGCACAGCGGCAAAATACCAACCTGGAGAACACAAGAGAACCAACAAAGACAAGGGATATTCTTAGATATCTTCCTATACTCATCACCAATTCATCATCAACAGAAGACCTAGGTTTCCCTTTCAACCTATCTGAACCCACTAAAGGATCATCCGTCACCAGACTCCTACCACCCTTGACGACGGCGGAAAAGAAGGCCATCGACTTCCAACATGGTCAACTAACATGGAAGCTATCGAATTTCATATCACCAAATAAAATATTCGGCCCAGCCACGGCAATCGTCGGCCCAGGGACGACGTCCACGGAGTTGCACAGGGTACAAACTAGCGCTAGCTTTGGTGGCACCAGGACATGGACAGAGGCTTTCCATTCGTTGTTGGAGAGTGTTCTGCGAGACGCCGAGGACATGGCCGTAGCGATCAGCTACGAGCCGATTAGGGGCCATTTTAACCGACTGTGTCATTTACTGGACGCCGTTACCACACCTCGGCTCGTAATTATAGACGCGGGCGATGATTCCAACGTGCTTGTATCGAGATCCACGAAGACCGAAGAACCCGCCAACCCGCAATCGGCGAATATCAACCTCACGGGCCTGCGCGACTGGAGCAACTGCGTCTTCGGCGATCCTCTCGTTGCGACTACCTTCAGCCAGGATCCCACGCCGGAGTTCCTGCGCGGTTTCCGCCGTCCAGCACCACTTACACAGAACCCGCCCGCGTGCCCCGACGACGAGGACGAGAAAGACAACTGCAGCTACGACGACGACGACGACGACGACGACGACGACGACGCGAACACCATCATCGAGGACCGCGCGAACGCGCCGGCGCGCCTACTGCTCTACGAGTGCTACCACGCGACGGCGGAGATCGTGCGGCAGTTCTACCGGCCCGGGCCGGACAGCGGCGAGCGCGAGATCGCGGCGCGCCGGCGCCTGGCGGGGGTGCTGGCGCGGCTCGAGGACGTCGGCGGCGACAGCGAGGAGGCGGGCAAGAGGCCGCGGCCGCGGGGCGGTAGCGGGACCGAGACATGGCCGGCCAAGAAGAAGGCCAGGGGGGATACACCTACCCCTCGTCCGAGCCCGGGCCCTGCCTGAGAGAGTGTGTGTGTGTTCGGTGGTGGCAGCAGCCGGGGGGGGTTTAGGATGAAAAGCTGATAGGAGTTGGGGAGAAAATCCATACCAGCGATAAAAAAGCTATAGGCCAAGGACACGGAGTATGCAAGATATGGGTGCTTTTTAGGAAATTTCTCAGGCAGAAGGGATCACGTATATAATAATAGTAGGAAGGAAAAAAGGGGGGGGGAGGGAGAGGAGGGTTTGACGTCTCCACCTACCTACGCATATGGACTTCGTCCTACATGGATGTATATACAACTGGTTATCTGGAAATTCTTCGCAACCAACAAGTCTGCATCGGGATATATAGAGACGAGTAGGATAACCTATCTATCTAATTGGGGAAAAGTTTCTTTTTGGACATCTATCTAGCTTTTATCCGTGCGGTTCTGAATACTTTATTTTACGCCCGTCTGTTTTCATCTACATATAAGCACGGATAGTTGGCAATCAATAGTAGTGTGTGACACGATCCATGAGCTCTGTGGCAACCCAAAATGCGCACTCGCTCGCTCATCCAAGCAACCCCCACACGTGGCTCCCGGTCCCCCTTTTTTTTCTCGGCCTCGTAACTTGACTTGGCCATCCCGTACGTAACTCGCGTGCCACCCCATTACGACAACAGGACCCTGATCTCGCCCGTGGTGCGCGGGAACAGCGCCTTGAGGCTATGTGGCGGCGATGACGCCTCACCGCCACTAGTACCCTCCCCATCATTATTATTATCATCATTATCTCCTCCTTCTTCTTCTCCCCCCTCCTCCTCCTCCTCCCGCACCTCGTCGGCGAAGACGAGCATCTCCTCGACGTGCTCGAAGTCGGCGCAGAAGCGGTCGGCGGCCTCCTCGGTGACCGCGCGCGCGAGCCGCGCGTCCTGCACGTGCTTGACCTTGTCCACGGCGTCGAGCAGCGCCGACGGCAGGAAGTCGTCGAGGCGCTGGCCCGCGCGGGCGAGCGCGTCCGGCCGCACCGCGTCGAGCCGCCGCAGCGCGCGCGCGTCCTCGCGCCGGTCGTCGCGCAGGGGCGCCAGCGCCGCGAACAGCGGGCCCAGCCCCGACGCCGAGCGCAGGAAGGCGTGCTGCGCCTCGACGAGGCGGGCCGCGTGCTCGTCGATGGCCGACTGTAGGCGGGCGCGGCGGGCGGCGGTGAAGGAGGGGAAGGCGGCGAGTGCGCTGCGCGCCGCCAGGTGGCAGTTGAGGAGGAAGATGGAGCGGTTCGGGGCCGGGGGCGGAGGGGAGATGGTGGCGGCCATGTTGGCGCAGCCGGCCATGAAGGGGTCGAGGGACTCGGCGAGGACGGGCTCGAAGGCGGCCTCGCGGTCGTCGCCGTCGGAGGCGAGCGAGGCGTCGTACGTGGCCATGATGGCGGCCAGCTGCTCGAGGGCGTCCTGCAGGAACTCGGGCGGGGCGAGGTCCGCGGGCGCGTGCTGGAAGTCGCCCTGGACCGCGGCGATGTGGTCGCGCATGAGCGAGCGGAACTGCCGCAGCGCCTCGGCCTCGAGCCCCGCCATCGACTGCAGCAGCACCGAGCCGTCGCCGAGCAGCTTCGAGAATGTCACGCGGTAGAAGCTGAGCAGGTTCGCCAGCTTGTACGCCAGGATCGTCTCCTCGTTGGTCTGGATCACCTGCTCGACGCGCTGTCGCAGGATCCGCGCCGCGCCGGATACGTCGCGGTCTACGAGCTCGTTCAGAGCTTTGACGGCGTCGAACTCGGCCGGCCCGTCGCTCTCGTCGGCCATGAGGCTCCAGAGCTCGTTTTCGCGCCCTTCCTGGATGCCCTTGGCGATTTCGTTTCCGTCCGACACGAACAGGACTTCGAGGGCCTCCCTTTCGCTGACCGTTGCCGAATGCGTCCACGCAAGCATATCCCCGGCGTATCGCAAGGGGTCGTGGGCGACTAGTTCGATCGGCTTGACCGAATTGTCCTTCGCGCCGGACGCTGAGGTTCCCGTCAGCGCGAGGTAAAAGGAGTCCGAGAGGATCTGCTCCCGGGCCTCGGCAAAGAAATCGAGACAGTTCTGGAAAAGGGAGGGCCGCTCGGCGAGCACGCGGATGGCCCGACGGACGGACGCGTTGATCTGCGGGTTCTCCAGGTTGAGCGTCTTGAACTCCTTCTGGACCCAGCGGTACAGCTTCTGGAAGGCCTGGTTCAGGTTCTTGGACGTGTGGTCCATGACCTCGAGGCCGAGCGTCTGGCTCTCGAACCCGAGGAGGAACTCGCAGTCCTTCCTGATGCGCTTCGCCTTAGCCAAGACCACGAAGAACTGGTCGTCGACGGGCTCGGCTGTCAGGGTCAAAGAAGCGACCTCGTCTTCGGAGAGAACGAAATGCTCGCGAAATGCTTTGAGTACCTGTTGCTTCGTCTCGATATCGCGCCTCTGCGACATCAGGGACGAGGCTTCCGTGAGAGTGGCGGCCGTCTCTTCATGGGCTGACGTGACGTGTCTCTTCATCTCCTGGTAGCTCTTGTTGAGCTTGTCGATGGTCGTGCCAATCCGCCGCAATTGCTAGCCGACCGTTAGGTACCATGCATACTCCCTCGGGACAGAACAAGCTGTGGCTGCTGGCTGCATGAGGAGGGGCGACTCACCTCGGCCACTCGTCCGAACTCGGTGATGATCTGTCCGTTGCTGTCGATGACCTCCTTCTGGACATCCAGCCGGAGCTGCCTCCGGGTCTCGGCGCTGTTGGCAATGCGCCGTTCGTCTAACAGGGCAAGAGACTCGCGAAACTCGGCATCCGCGTACGCCGTGGACAGGACCGTCGTTATCTTGGACGATACGGGGTTTGAGGCCCGTCCGCCGGATCCCGCAGCGGGCGGCGACAGCGGCCCCGGTGATGGGGTCCCATCCCGCGGCGGTAGATGGATTGAGCCGAGGCCGTTTGAGGCCATCATTTCCAAATGGCCAGGACAGTTGCTAGCCTAGTTTCAAGGCATCCCGCCAAAATTCTCCCTCTGCAGTTCTCTAACCTTGGACTCGACGAGCTTATGCTGGGGCGTTGTGCAAATAGGTACGGACTGTACACTCACAGCACTACGGTAGTAGATGTTTCGTGTGAATGCTGTAATGCTTTGTACTTTCTTATGCATCGTCTAAGTCTGGGCGAAGGTATCCATCCATGTCACTTGGCAAAGGCTGGCACACGTGGCTGCGAATTGGGGCTGATGGCTACAGTACTTACCCGGCATGTACCCAGTCACCTCGTGGGTAGGTAACCAGTGGAGTTCCAATAATAAGGTGGATGTAATCTGTAAGGCTGTACCTATTACGCCCCCTGACAACTGACTTCACCAGACCCGGACGCTAATGATGCCGCTATTCGTTATCGATAAAGCTACCTAATGATGGAAGTATCTGGGCATGCAGGTATCTACTGTACTCGTCAGTGATACCGTATGCGGCGGCTCCCTCCACCCCAAAGTTATACCCAGTCATAAAGTTGGACGGACTTCAGGTGATCAACCACCACCACCGACATAGCACACCTGACTGCCTGATTGTCTTGAGACACGCCTACAGTCACAGGACATTCCCGACCCCGTAAACTAGATATGAGGTTTTAGGGTCAGGACTACCTGTTTTCTGTTCTGTTCTCTTCTCTTTCTCTCGTTCAGGCTATCGCTCTCTCCTCACAGCTAGTCTAGTCGGAGCTTACTTACATATTGTATTAATTAAACAGTCTTTCATCTGCCCGAGCGCGTTAACCCCCGTTCGACTTCGTCCCTAAAGACATTTTTCCTCCTGGTAGATTGATCATGGTTCGCCAAGGAACTTGATTATCGTTACACGAGGCGTATTCAGCGACTCGACCTACCCGTAACCCGTTACCATGCCCCCGAACCCCTTCTCCCGCCTCGTCCCGTCGACCGATCAACGATCCTTCTATGACGAACGAGATGGCGACGTAGAGAGCAGAGCCGGTCTGGTGTTAGACGAGGAGAATCTGGCACACAATTTCCGCGATGACGAACTCGATCAAGCCGACGCCCTTGGTCTTGGCGACAGCCGCACCACGACAAGGAGTCCCGTCGCCACCATGAGAGGGGCTCATGGCCCTCCGAGATTAGGCAGGCAAGGTGTGGGATCACGCTGGCTTGGGCATGACGAGGATGGAGATAATGATGTCCCCGCCTCCCTGCTAGTAGAAGGTCCCAGCGAAACCCCAGCGAAGCCCGACACGCATAGATCCGGTGCTCGGCCGTCCCGAAACCCCACAGCGGCCGGCCCTTCGCGAAGGATACAAGCGCAGTGGGAAACTGCACAGGCGCACCAGCGGTTGCATCAAGATGATGACTATGGCCCCTCTTCTGGTCGTCATCAGCCGGGCATGCCGAGAAAGCCAGGCTTTACCGGCAGCCCCAAAGATAAGGCTATGTTTAGGTGGGCTAACATCTCTAATCTTGATGTCTTCATCAGAGACGTTTATGATTATTACTTGGGAGCCGGAATATGGTGCATCCTGCTCGAACGAGTGTTACACTTGCTGTAAGAACCCCCAAGTTGTGTTCTGCGTTGTTGGGAGGCCTCTGACTCGCATACAATAGGAAGGTCGCGTTCCTCGCCGTTCTACTTACGGTATTGTCCCAGTGCATAGACTACAGCAAGATACGGGAGAGCAAGAGCTTGTCACAGGTCCTGATCCCCCAATGTACCAAGCATATGTGGGGGGTCTGGAGTCTGAGTCTCTGGGTCTGCAGTTTCTATTTCGTCTGGAAGACCATTCAATGGGTACTGGACATGCCACGTCTTCTGCACATCCGCGACTTCTTCGTCTACTTGCTAGACATTCCGGAGGATGACATGCAGACCGTCTCGTGGCAAGACGTCGTGTCTAAGATCACTGCTCTTCGGGAAGAGAACGTCAAGACGGCCACCAATATCACGCCTTCACAGCGGCGTTTCCTTTCTAGGCAGCTAGGACAGCACATGACCAGCCAGTCGAAGGAGAGGCTCGATGCTCATGATATTGCCAACAGGCTGATGAGACGAGAAAACTACATCATTGCGCTCTTCAACAAAGACATACTCGACCTTTCGGCGCCGGTTCCCTTTTTACGTAATCGACAGCTATTCTCTAAATCACTGGAGTGGACCGTTCAGTTTGGAGTTCTTGACCTTGTATTTAACGAGGGCGGGCAGGTCCATCAGCGCGTCCTCAAATCGGACCATCGTGGACATCTGAGCAGGGAAATGCAGACGAGGTTCACTTTTGCTGCGGTGATGAGTCTCATATTCGCCCCATTCGTCGCATGTGGCCTCCTAATCGACTTCATCTTTACGTACTACAACGTAAGTCTTACCAAATACAATGTTTGACGACCGGGTGCTTATATATATTCGCTAGGAATTCAAAACCAACGCATCGTCTCTGGGAGCTAGACAGTACACTCCCCTTGCGCGATGGAAGTTCCGCGAGTTTAACGAGCTTCCTCATCTGTTTGACGAGCGCCTCAACATGTCCTACCCCTTTGCGAAACATTACATTGATCAGTTCCCTAAGAAGAAAACCGAATCGGCAGCCCGGACGGTCCAGTTTTTCTCCGGTGCCCTTATTGCCGTCATTGCTATTGTGGGGTTCTTCGACCCGGAAATGTTTGTAGAGTTCGAGGTTTTCCCTGGTATGAATGGGTTTGCGTTTGTTGCGCTTCTTACGACGGTGTGGGCGGTCGCGCGTGGTCAGCTCTCAGAGGAAAACGATGTGTTCGATCCTGAGTATGCGATGCAAAACGTGATCGAATATACCCATTATCAGCCAGATCAGTGGAAAGGGCGCCTTCACAGTTACGACGTCAAGTCAGAATTCTCCGAGCTCTACAAACCAAGGATCGTCATCTTCCTTGAGGAAATTGTCAGCGTCTTGGTCACCCCTCTGGTCCTCTTCTTCAGCCTTCCGAGCTGTAGTGATCAGATCATCGATTTCTTCCGCGAATTTACGATCCATGTTGACGGGCTCGGATACGTGTGCTCGTTTGCTGTCTTCGACTTCCAAAAGGACGCTCGCAGCACCAAAGCCCAGCAAGGCATAGCAAGAGATGCGCGCGAGGACTACTATGCTACCAAGCATGGCAAGATGCAGGCCTCGATGCACGGATTCTTGGACAATTACGTATATCACCCTAGGAGTGGGCTCCCCGGTGCCCACCAACCAGGACCCGCGGGACGCCACCAGCAATTCCATCCCCCACCAACCTTCCCTGGCTTGATGTCGCCGACATTAGCTGCAGACATGCACTCCTCTCGAGTTGGCCGTAGTGAAAGACCGAGAAGTCGCCCCCCTGGAGCTCAGCAGCACGGCAGAACACCGCGGTTCGGGCCAGCCGTTGCGCCGTCACCAATGGCGTCGATGCTGCTTGACCCCCATCACCACCCATCGGCGTCTGTTACAATGAATCGTACCCCACAACGAGGGCGTCAGCAGCGCGGACCATACCAAGGGGGCGAGGATATCATCGAGGAATCGACGGAAGATGGTGGCGCCAGGAGCATGCTTCGGCGGGAAGGGACCACGTATCTCGAGGACGGCGAGGCTGTCGAAGAGAGCGTCGCCCGTCTGGGAGAGTCGACTTGGGAAGGCTCGCCTCGTCATGGGTTGAGTAGGGAGACCAGCACCGCGACCGAGGGCGAGGACGGCCCCGGGGTAGTTACCATGCTGAAGCAATTCCAGCAGGCTCACCTGAACCACAGAGTCGTGATGTGATAGTCAGGGCTAGAGGGTTACAGTGGGTACAGGAGTTCGGTCTGAGACTTCATTTCTTTCAAATGGCTAGGCGATGCGGTTGGTTTCGGTATCAATGCGATGGGTGCATCGTAGCTCAGTAAGCCAACAGTACCAGATAGACAATAAAAATAAAAATACACGGCTTGGCCGTACTGTCTGTCTCGTTCGTTGTTCCGGTGCCATTTCACCTCCTAAACATTAGGTGAAGGGTGTTAACTAACCGCGTACCACACAACTGAGGTGTGGTAACTTGGACGAACGCTTATATTTAGGATTACTCCAGGGTATAGACGTTATTGAAGCAATCTTTGGGTTATTGTCTTAATTAAGAAATAGCTGATATCCCCTGTGATGCAAACACTGTCGAAGTCAAGGAAATACTAGATCTCCCAACCAGAAACGTACCCTAGACATAGTTGGCATCAAGGTCTAATAATGTGTCTATCGTTAACCACTTACTGGCTGGTGCAAAATTTTGCCTCTGGTTTAAACAATCAGATTTCACGAGATAAAGAAACCCGAATACCATCAACAGTGTTGTTGCGTTCCTGCGTTCCGGGTAAAGATCATCAGTGCGGTTGACATCCGAGATGGTAATTGTTGCGTCATGTGCGACCCCCCTCCATTATTTCCCACAACTCACCTCACTCACAACTTACATTTTGAGATATCACTTGAGCAACTACCGAACTGATCCACAGGGTGCGGATAACTCCTACGAGCAAGAATGTGTGACAGAAGAAGGCTTGCCCAGTCTGGCAAAATCGTAATTATACAACTCCTGCCTTGAGTACCTGATCCCCGCGAACGCATAAGCCCGTCTTAAGACTTCGGTCCATGACTCAACTGGGGAGAATAACTAGCATTTACAAGCAACCTCTCATCAAGCACCTACTTCCGCGTCGAATCACCCCCCAGGCCCACTTCAGCAGCACATCGCGACTCTTACGGCCCTACATTTTGTCCAAGATGGGCCCGGAAGAAGCAAACAAGAAGCTCGCCCTCTTCGAAGAGGCCATGCAGAAGGTCTACGGCCCGTACAACGCCAACGACGTATCCCCGGACTCCTCCACCACCACCTGGACACCCCCGACCAGCCCCGGCGCCGGCGGCCACCGGGGGCGCTACCTGTGGACGGACGCGTTCGGGGTGCTTAACTTCATCACGCTGGCTCGCGAGGCTTCTTCTTCTTCTTCCTACCTCGCCCTCGCCACCACCCTGGCGGACACCGTGCACGCGGTGCTGGGGCGCACGCGCGACGGGACCGCGCGCCTGCCGGGCGCCTCGGACGACGCCCCGCTCGCCGGCGGCCTGCGCATCGGCAAGGCCGACGCCGCGGGCCCGGACGGCGACGGCCAGTACCACCACTACCTGACGCTGTGGATGTTCGCGCTGAACCGGCTTGCGTTGGTACGTATATGCCTGGTGCCTACCTATTCTGGAGTTTTCGTTTCGTTTTTCTTCCTTTACTTCACTTTGGACGGACTGTCCCGGGAAGCCAGAACCACCTCCTAGCTACCCTGTCTAGCCTGGCTGGGCATTTAGGGGGGGAATCATTTCAATAGGGAGATACTATCAGACTTTCGGTTTCTCCAAGATAGGAACTCAGAGGGCTTCCCGAAACTTTACCCAGGTGTGCCCGAAGAAGAGAACGGCATTGATGTAACTCAACTGACACTGGGACCTTCGGCACTAACAGGCCACCGGCGACGCGAAGTGGAACAACCTCGCGATCCAGCTCGCGCGCGCCATCCACCCGCACTTCATGGTGCGCCGCGGCGGCGGCGGCGGCGGCGGGAGGGAGAGCATGGTCTGGAAGATCTCGACGGACATGCGCACGGTGCTGGTGCCGAGCAAGGGCCACCTCGACGACGTGGACGGGTACGCGGTGTTCCGGCTGCTGCAGGAGACGGGGCGGCGGTTCGCTGCTGCGGGAGGAGGAGTCGAGGCGGCGGCGGCGGAGGCGGAGGTACCGGACGCACCACCACCATCATCATCATCGGCGTCGGCCTCCTCTTCTTTCTCTCTCGCGCAAGAGATCGACGACTACCGCCGCGTCATGGCAACGGACGGTAAAAGGTCGCTCTCGGGCGACCCCCTCGACCTCGGCATGGGCCTGTGGGTCGCGCACCTGGACCGCGGGGCCGCGTGGTCGCGCGCGCTGGCCGCCGACGCGCGCCGCGTCGCCCGCGACCGGTTCCTGCCGCGCGCCGCGCGCGCGCCGTCGACGACGAGGACGGCGCGGCTCGCGTTTCGGGAGTTCGGGGCCTGCCTGGGCATCAAGTGCTACTTTGGCGCCGATGCAGATGGAAGTGGAGGTGGAAACGGAGGGGAGGGGGTGGAGGAGTCCCGGGCGTTGCTCGAGGGCGCCGATGCCGTGCTGGGCGTCTGGGAGGACAAGCTCGAGGAGGGCGGCGACGGGGACGACCTGAGGCCCATCAACTTGGTCATGTACGCTGCGGCGCTGATTCCGGGAGGTGAGTGTCGAGCCTATCCTATCTACGGTCCCGATATGTTATGTCGGGGCGATGGTGATGGTGATGTCTAAGCTAATGATATACGGTATGTCCAGCTTTCCGCGACGGGTATATCGGCTTCCAAAGTAGCCGCTAAGGAAGGACATTCGATAGAGGACGCTCGTTGGGGCCCTACCCCCTTTCAGCGCATGTAATGCTTGTGCCGGTGTTCTGCTTCATCGTAACCACGGCTTGCCGGTATTCAGAATGCTCGTATATGGTAGCGCGGTTGAGATGATTAGGTTGTCTAGGTAGTAAGACTCATACATACCCTCTCATTGTACCTAGGCAGGTCAGGCCTATGCTTTATGCTAGGGAATGCCAATGACAAATCTTCTCGTATATCTTACGAATGACGCTCATGATTGCCTGAATCCTGGTAGGATCTGCTGTGTCTACTACTATCTAGGCACCCCAAAATCCGCAAAAGGGGACTATGAACACGAGAGAGCTGGAAGAAGATGAGAATGTTGCGGAGGCTATCAAGAATGATGGAAGTGACGCCTAAAAAAAGACGATAGGCCGAACGTAGGTAGAGGGTCCCCCTCGAGAACAGCAATAGATTCTTGGTTAACCCGTTAGTGGCTAGCTGTTCTAGTCAGTGCCTCCTTTATGTGGATGTAGGGTGATTACATAAACCAAAGGCTTGACAATTGTAAGTCGAAGCCAACTTCACAACTCAGAGCATGAGATGGGCATTTTTTATGCCAAGGTAAGTAATCAATAAAAATCAAGAGCACCGCTTCGTCTCTCTGTTGACACTGCTAGTCTGACGTAATGCAAATGGGCTTTTGGCCGGTACTGTGGAAACGAAGATGGAAGCGTCTCGGCTATCTCGTCCATCGTATGATGATGGTACGAGGGAGCAGGGAATGCAGTCTGCATACCCCAGATTTGCAGAGCTGCAGAGTGCCGATCCGTGAGCCTTACCCGACTGCCGGGTCCTAATAGAGATTAACGAGATTGTTTTGGCGTTGAGTTAGATCTTGGGTGACCCATGTGAGAGAGGAACCTCTGGTAGAGAGGCTCCTTACGTAGTAACAAATCTGCCAGATTCTACATGTACCTAGCCTACTATGTAGTGACTGACAGGTACAGGTCTCTGTGTCTCGGTGAGCAGGCCGTTCCCAGCTGAATAATAGCCGAGGCTCTTCAATGAGGGTAAACAAATTTTCTTCTTATAGTATACAACTCATTATCTGACAGTTCCGAACACTAGTCATTATACACTGAAGTCGTGTAGAGGGGAGTTAGGTATTGAAGAAATGACCAGTTGCGTGAGGACTTTCAGTTGGCAAATGGCATGGCGCTTATTAATGCGCCGATGATCGGAAGCAGACAATGCAAAGGATCTTCAGTCCATGCATGCATCTGGGAGAATTTCTCACAACCATAGCCAAATTCGGGTCCAGTATCTATTTCAATGCCAGCTTGTAATGTATCTACTTAGGCAGCTAGGGTAGTGAAGACTTTTCTAAGCGAGTACAACCGGAAGTCTTGTTATGGGTAGAGTATCAATTGCATGTGTTATCTTGAGGACTGAGGGTTGGTGTATAGGTTTATTTATTTAATATAGGTACCTACGTAAGTAAATGTTTTGCTGTGTCGATTAGTGTGTACATGTGCCGCGTAGAGAACAAAAGGGTAGAGGAGACAAAGTCAGCAACTCGGAATATGACATACACATTAATGAAATTGCAACAATGAAAGCATCAGACGAGGTTGAATAGAAGCTGCCAACAACTAAAAGAACTGGACGCCCGCCTACTTTACAATCATCAATGAACGTATTTCGCTGTAATTGTGTATAGTCCCATCGGGCACTACAGTTTTAGCTAGCCACACATCAACACACATCCATCCATTGCCTCAGCAGCTCAGGCGGTACCCCAACCGACCGATACGCTACTAGGTAGGTACATGCCGAGCAGTGCCTGGTCCAAGCATTGAAGCCCCGAGGAAGGCTAGTTAGGTACCTAGCGTTGCGTACAGGAGGGGAGGTCCATAGCCCTGTAGGTAGGCTAATAAAGTACCTAGGTGGGTAGGTAGCAGACGCCCGAGGTACCCCTGCGAAGCCCGGCCTCCGACTTGCGCTGCTGAGACCTACGAGCTACCTACCTTAGTTACTCAATTCGACCGGAAAACTCAACGACCAACCGACCTAGGGCGTGTGTACCTTCAGAGGTCTGCAGGTAATGCACAATACGTATTCGGGGTCCTAGAAGATTTTCTATGCGAACCACCACTCGACACTGAACGCCGTGACTTCACCACTCTTGCGTATACCGTCCGACACACCAGCTCCTCCTGCGCCGTGGTCCAAGTTCTCTCTCAAGCTCCATCCGTATCGTGCGAACACCTCTGCTCCTCCGCATCCGCATCCCGCCGGCCTCCCGCTTGCAATATCTCTCACTCACCTGCCGCCGCCCGCCTACCCTCGCACACCTCGCACACCTCGCACACCTCGCAATCCTGGAGACCGAAGCGAAGAGCCAGCCTCTCCGAGTAGCAACGCGCGACGCCTCTCCCTCCCGACAACCCGTAGACGCAAACCTGGCGCTTCAACCAAGAGCCTTCGGCGAAGGCCCCGAAGCTGCGGCCAAGATGGCCCAGCCTAATATCGCCGAGCCCGTCGAGGACTACGAGTATGTCTCCCATGGAACCCGAGTCTTGTCCTGCCCTGCAGAAACTGACATTGCCCCCTTTCCTCGCTCGCTAGCTACGAGTCCTTGCCGCCCAATTTCTCCCTGGCACAGAACATGACTGCTGGCGCCTTCGCTGGTATCGCGGTATGTCTCGGCTCACCCGGCCGTTTACGGCGTTTACGGGGGGCGCCTTTGTGGGCTAATTGAATGCCAGGAACACACCGTCATGTACCCCATTGATGCTATCAAGGTACGCTATGTCCAGTCCTGACCTGCCCGTCGAACCTGTATACCTAACCCGTCAGGATGTAGACCCGAATGCAGATCATAAATCCATCCGCGAACGCCGTCTACCACGGTATGATACAGAGCACTATGCGGATAGCAAGCGGAGAAGGGGTCATGAAGCTATGGCGCGGGATGTCTAGCGTCGTGGTGGGAGCTGGTATGTTCGCTCAAAAGAAAGGAATCTGCTATATGGGACCTGTTTGCTCATACTCAACAACCACCAGGACCCGCGCACGCCATATACTTCGCAACATATGAAGCTGTCAAGCACCTGATGGGTGGCAACAGAGCCGGCGTCCATCACCCGCTCGCTGCCGGTAGGTCGCAATACCCTCACCCCAATTGGGATGTGGTATCATCGTACTAAAAGCTCTCGTTTTTCAGCTACCAGCGGAGCTTGTGCCACCATTGCCAGCGATGCGCTGATGAACCCCTTTGATGGTAAGTCGCACATGTCACAGGATGCTGAGAGCGCGCGCATGTCTAACCTCGAGGAATAGTCATCAAGCAGCGCATGCAAATCCAGAATTCGAGCAAGATGTACCGCTCTATGACCGATTGCGCCCGATATGTCTACAAAACCGAGGGGGTTTCTGCCTTCTACGTCTCGTACCCGACGACACTGTCCATGACGGTACCCTTTACGGCGCTTCAATTCCTAGCATACGAGTCGATATCGACGGCTATGAACCCCAGCAAGCAATACGACCCCTTCACACATTGCATGGCCGGTGCTGTGGCCGGCGGGTTTGCCGCGGCCTTGACGACGCCAATGGACGTGATCAAGACGATGCTGCAGACGCGGGGAACCGCCACCGACCCCGAGCTCCGATCTGTCAATGGATTTGTGGCAGGCTGCAGGCTAATGTATCGAAGGGAGGGTTTCCGTGGGTTCTTCAAGGGCGTTCGGCCGAGAGTGGTGACTACAATGCCGAGCACAGCAATATGCTGGTCCGCTTACGAGGCCTCAAAGTAAGTGCCGCCTCACCTTGTTCATGATCTACCACTCCCCCGAGAACCCCCTTTAGCTCACAGTTTGACCGCAGGGCCTACTTCATTCGCAACAATGCATCATCGGCATCGGCATCGTCATCAGCGTGATATGCAATGTCAGATTTGATTCATTCAGGTTTTTCCTTATCTTGAAAAACTCGGCATTGGTCGATCGGATCAGCCGCCTCCGACTTTTGCCCACACGCATCTGCGTATCTCCGAGACGCAGGGCCGAGTCCGAGCATCCGACGTCCAGCTGTATCTCAGTCTTTGTGGCCTGTGCCTCCCCCACACCACGTTCGTTGGATTCCACTCTAGCCCAATTCCTTACGAGGTATCACGGGTTATATATGTTGACGAAGGGATAGTTTTTCCTGGATACCTAGCTGTGGAGTTGCGGTGGAGTTCAAAATTTACAACGCCCAATCTTTCCCGATTCATCCGAAGATTTTCGACGAGCAATCACAGAGGAAAAAGGGAAGAAAAAATAAATAAAAATAAAAATGGATCGGCGCGCTCGGCGCTTAATGTACATAGGTAATCCTTTTCTGCGCCATCCCGGGTGCTGACACGGGTTGAAAAGACGGTATGAAATGATAGAGGCGGGTAGTTTTCAAGGGGCAGAGGCGTTGGTTTTATCCGTTTCTCTCCTAGGGTTCCCTATCTCTCTCTTTCTTTCCTTCCTTCTTTCCCCCTTTTCCCATTTCTTCGCTCATGATACCGTCCATATCAACTTGGAGGAAAGTGATAGGGCTTTTTATAACGAGAGCCATGACCACACCGTTCGGCTTGAAAGCCGTGTGTACTGATATAGATACTCTTTGATGCCATGGCGTCCGAATGAGATACGAGCGTTTTTTTTCTTTTAAGGTAGCTTTGGCCTGTTCGGTTTGTCGACGTGTACATGAAGCATTCATATCAGATACCGAGTCTACAGTGAAGTACCTATTGTCGTTTTCTGTTTCCCCGGTTTCGAAAGTTGAAATCCATTCCAATCATGCCCGGAAGTGCAAGTCTTGACCGAAGAGAAGCACCATGCCATAGGGGTTTAAAAAGCACTTATTAACGTGAAATGAGTCCCTAAGTTCGCAACCCATCGCTTCACCATGATATGATATACACCATGATATACGAGCAACTGGTAATGAAGCCTTACCACGACTTATCGGTCACAATCACGGATCCTATCTAACTGGGCCACACCCAACACCTATATTATATTTCTTCCTCCCACCACCACTCAGACCGTTACTAAGTCGACCCTCTTCCCCACAAGCCCTCCTCCACCCCTATTCATCCTCGCCCCCGGTCTCCTTTTCCTCAACTCCTCTTCCCTTCTCTCACCCTCTCCACCACTCCCTCGTCCCCACTCCGCCTCCATATTGTTATCATCGCCCTCGTGGTCATCGTCATACAGGCCCACGCCCAGTCCCTCTCCCTCCCGAGACAGGGGAGGACCCCGCCACTTGACGACATAGGTGCCCTCGGCGCCGGCGCCGGCGCCGGCAGAGTCGAGGAAAAACCGCGACGCCAGCGCCGTCTTCCGCGGCGGCGGCGTCGTCGCCATGCCCATGTCCTCCGCGAAAACGGGGAGCAGGAGGCCCGCGTACCGCGCCCAGAAGAGCGCGGCGTCGGGGCCGAGTCCGGCGGCGCTGTGCGCGAAGGCGAGCGGCGAGGCGGCGCCGGGGGCGGTGTCGGGGACGACGAGGAAGGTCGGGTTGGGAGGGGGTTTGGGCGGTGGGTATGGGTGAGGGTGAGAGGAAGCGGGAGAGGAAGAGGGAGGGAGGAGTGGTTCAATGTAGAGGAGGTCCGCGCGGATGTTGGGGACTACGTAGGTTGGCGGTTCTGGGTTAGTGAGAGCGCAGCAGGTCTTTGAAGGAGGTTATATGTAAGTGGGTGGGGGATGGATGTATTTGAGGACTTGGTCGGGTAAATAAGGGGAGGATTGTGTACAGATATGGGGTATGGGATGTATATCTCCATAAACGGACGGTATGTTTGAACAGAGGACTGACGGCCCCCCCTCTGGTAGAGAAAAAGGAGGTCGGGTCCGAAATAGGGGTGCGCCACCAATAGGTACATCAGTATCAGGGAATGAAAAGAAACGACGCAGTAGCAAACAGAAAACAACACAGAAGGCGGGGAAATAAGTAGGAAAGCAAATATCTATCTTAAAAAACGCACCAGTGAAATCAAACGCGTTCTCGATCCCCGGCGGCACCGCCTCCCCGACGTACATCTTGCCGTCGCCGCACCAGGCCCGCAGCAGGACGCTCCTCGCGCCGTTCTCGTTCCCCTCCTCCTCCGTATACCGTACCGAGATGTTGAAGGCGCCGCTAGATCTGGACTGATGCGCGGCTACGACGCCCGCGAGCGTGATGAGCGGGATCAGTGCGCGGCATATGGCTTTGAGGTTGCGGGGGAGGAGGAGGAGGAGGGGGAGGGGGCGGCGCATGATTGATTAGGGCTGGTGTGCGGGTTGGTTGGTTGGAAGGGCGAATGAGGCAGGGGGGGGTTCTTGTTCGGCTGATTGTGTAGTTCTGCGAGCTTTGCCCATATACACGTCCTTGAACCACTTGCAGAGCCGTTGCCAAGCGGTTTGTTAGTTGTTGGGGTTCCAAGGCTGCGATGCACGGGGTTGTGAGAGGACGTGCTGGCGGCAGATGTAGGGCGATATTCCCGCGATATATTGATAGGTAGTGCTAGTAACCCCGTCAAAACAGCGAGAGAGTCCCGTGAGGTTCAATGGTATACGTGTGTATATATACCCGCATTCTACAAACCATTGAATCGACGCGTTACCGTAATCTCCATCTATATATATATGCGCATACACGCTTATACGCACTGCCGCGTTTGATAGCTTGGAGCAACAGACGCCACGCGGTATTAAGCCTCGATACGACGAGAGAGCCCATCAGTATAACAGGATCATTGCGACTCCTAGCCAGGAGGGTGTCATTTACTATCCGATTTGTGAGGTTTGTAAGGTTTAGTCAGAGTATTATATATACACTGCCCCTAACTGTAACACGGGGGGTACGATGCTGGTAACAGACCCAGCCCAGAAGCCTGCCTGGACTACCAGACTGGCATGGAAGAAATAATCGTCAACAGGTAAAGGAGTATTTCTATTATGAGTAGATAGACGACTACGTGAGGTTATATAAGTATGGTTGGGTAGCATGGGTCCCTATACACTCACTCATGCAATACAACCCTGATAGGCGGACCAAACCCAAGACGTACTTTTTCTCAATGTCCGAAAAAGGAAACATGGGCAGCTGAAACTTCCGTCACCGTACCAAATGATTGAGATAGATACATAGTGGTAGACTGGCAGACCAGGCACATCATATATAACCTTGGTTCATCATTCACTCTCTGCTGCGAGAAAGGGAAACCCCTCCGAACCATGGCTTGGAATTAGGACGGCTGTCGCGAGTGAGTCTTGACATACTTCGTCAGAGGTTATGGAATTGGACGAATATAAAAGTGTAATTCATGATTGTCAGATGGCCCTTGTCGCTTCGAGATGCATTTCTATCATAGGCAGCTATGCGTATACGAGAGGGATCACGCGCTGGGAACAGTTCCCGCGGCATGAATCCCACCCATCGATCTAACGTTAAGGTATTCTCACAAGAGGGAGCCTTAAGCATGAATTATTCCAACCCTACTTAGTATGCGGAAACCCATCTCAGCTGGGTCATTTGCTCCCGCACACGTTCGTAAACTCCAGAAACTCCAGCCATCCATTCCCATGCAAAAATGTCACCCCCAATAAAAAGCGGCGGCTTAGCCGAACGGGAATCCTCCCGGGAAGCCGCCTCCTGACCCGAACTTGAACTGGAACTGCTGGCCGCCGCCCTGCTGGAACATGAATGGGGAGCCACCGCCGCCAAACGGGCTTCCCTGGAATGGGTTCCCTTGCTGCTCGTGGGAGTTGGGGTCGTCGCCCCGGTCGAATCTCGCTCGCAGCTCCGGGTCGCTCAACACCTCATACGCCTCATTGATGCCCGCCATCTTCTTCTCGGCCTCTTCCTTGGTGATACCTTGCTGTGCCGCCTTGTCGGGGTGGTGTATCTTGGTCAGCTTCTTGTAGGCGGACTTGACCTGCCGTTCATCGGCATCGTGAGGGACGCCCAGGACCTTGTAGTAGTCCTTCGTCTTGCTGCGCTTGAGCGCGATCTGGGCCTTCTGCAGAAGAGGGTTGATGACGTTCTTCTTGTCCGGCCGGCTTTCCGCCGCCTTGTTGAGCGTGCCTACGCAGGCCTCGAACTCTTCGGCGTCCAACTGAGTCTTGGCTGTGTACAGGAGGCCGTAGAAAGACTCGCTATTTAACTCAATGGCCTTCGGGCAGTATGTGCTCGCCTTCTTGCCGTTCGCCTATACATCCTGTCAGCTATCTCATAACCCAGAAATCCGCAAATATTACTCACCTCGTAATAAGCTTGGCAAGCCGTCTCGGCTAACCGCGCTAATAAAGTGTTCGGTGCGCGCTGTGGAATGATGCCGTTCTGCTTCAATTCATTGATCTGCCCTTCGACTTCATTGATCAAGCCTTGATCCTCGCCATTCTGGACCAACATCTTGACTCCGGTCATGGGCTGGTTCCTCTCCAAAGCCTTGTCGACCTTGACCAGCGTCTTTTCGATGCTCTTCATCTGCTTGAGCATCTTCTTGCAGGTCTTCGATTCGGGATCGGAGTGCATGCACTTCTTGAGCTGCGCCATGCCCTGTTCCGTGTCTCCTAGGGCGTAGAACGTGTTGGCCGCGATCTTCAGATGCGGGGTGGTGTCGCCGGCCTTCATCTGCAGAACATGTTGCAGGTCGTTCATCCCCTCCTCGACCGCTCCTTTTTCAAAACGGCATGTTGAGCGCAACTCCCGGAGATGGATGGCCCGGTTCGCGACGACGATGGCCTCTCCCGACTGACTTATGCATTCGTCCCAGTTCCCGCTCGCGGCAGCTGCCTCGGCCAACTTAGCAGCGCCTTGCGCCTCGACGAGTTTCCCGAAGTCGGAGGACCCCGAATCCACCTTGGCCAGTCGGTACTCTTCTCTCGCGCCGTCCCAGTCGGCAGTTCTAGCCTTGAGCCTGCCAAGTTGTAAGTGGGCTCCTTCAAAACCGGGCTTCAGTTCCAAGACCTTGTTGAAATCCGAAGTGGCTTGCGAAGTACGGCCGAGGGAAAGGTACGTGGTGGCGCGTTTGAAGAAGGTCAGGTAATCGGAGGGGTCTCGGGCGACGGCGGCGTCGTAGTACAGCAGGGCCTCGCTCGTCTCGCCTCTCATCAGGTGTGATTGTGCCGATGACAGAAGGGACGACACTGGCGTGTCGGAGGGTATGTCTGAGGGCGAGAGAGCATTGATAAGACCGGAGGACGACAAAATGCCGGCTGCAAGAGCCAGAGTCGATAAGGGGACGATCATGGTGATGACGACGATGCGATACGATGCGATGCGATGCGATGCGACAGGTAGAGAGAGTGAGTGTGTCCGTTTGGCGCGGACGCGCTCAGTTCGACCCGGGTCAGCAGAGAATGGAAGAGGGAGGTAGATACAGAGAGATAGGCGAAGAAGGGGAAGAGAAGTGAAGCGAAGAATGTAGCAGAAATGCGTAAATAAAGACCGATGGATGGAATGATTTCTACGATTCGAATGTCAACTTCGAAGAAATGCCCTGCTGTCCTTTAGACGGGTTGTTAAGGAATACCTTTGATAAGCAGGGTGTCAAGGCCTGTTGCGATGTAGTTTCTAAACATTACAATCCCTGCTTGGACAAGCTGGCCACTTCGCACCCGTACTGGAACAGAACCAGGCAGAAGAATTCGACGCTACCTATTGGCCTACTTAGGTATGTACAGTAGGTAGGTAT
Source organism: Xylaria sp. JS573 (assembly GCA_000966885.1). Lineage (NCBI taxonomy): Eukaryota > Fungi > Ascomycota > Sordariomycetes > Xylariales > Xylariaceae > Xylaria > Xylaria sp. JS573. Next base: position 89,366 of record JWIU01000093.1, on the reverse strand, counting down.
GTAGGTAGGTACCTCGCCCGCCTAAAATAGGTACCTACCTTTTACCCCCACCATCTGAACTCATCATACTACGTAGATGACCGCCCGCAGGGATCTGACGGGCTGCGTCTGAGGCTGCCACCCCACCAATTACCCGCTACCGCGATGGTACAATCCATGTACCTATCTAGAACAACCGTCGCGTCAGCGCGTGGTCTTCAACATCCCTCCGTGCCTTAATCCATGTACTATCAATACTATCAACCGTCCGACTATCCCATGCAATAACCACCACCGCCACCTCCTCCTCCTCCTCCTCCTCTACCCTCAATTTCAAATGGTTTATTAGAGTGGCCAAGTTCGGTATCTTGACAGAACTTGCCGTCCTCATCCGTTAGCTCATCTCCTTGCCTCCTGCCTCCCTTCCGTCCCAGCCTAAAAGCAATCCCGCAACCCGCCATCGGCCATCCCCCGTCCCGACCTACCTACATAATAATGGCCCACCTGGCCCCCGAGACCGCCATCTTCTCGCCCTCGATCGCCCGCGCCGCCGCCGAGTCCGCCAAGGACTGGTCCTACGTGGACAGCTGGCTGCGGTCGAAGTATAGCAGCAGCAGCGGCAGCAACGCAGAGCATCGGAAACAGCCACCGCAGCTGCCCCCCTTCGAGCGCAACCCGGACACGCTGCGAGCGCTGCTCGCCCTCGCCGCCGCCAACGAGGCCGCCGACGACGAGCGCGAGCGCCTCCTGCGCATCGAGGAGGCCGCGCTGGACGAGGCGCGGGCCGCCGAGCGGGCGCGGGCCGAGCGCCGGAGGCACCACCGTAAGTCGGCGGGCCAGGAGGAGGGGGGCGGGGGCGAAGACCAAAGGGTAGAGGTGGGAACGGGTGATCTGCTAGACGGGGAACTCCTCGCCGAGGACATACTAGCGGCGCTCGAGGCGGGGCTGGGCAAGGAGGGGCAGACGGCGCTGGACGCCCTAGCAGGCACGGCGCTCGAGCTGGGCATCGCGTGCCCCGCCCCCCCGACGGCGCCCTCGGCGGCGCTGGGCGCGCGCTTCGTCGCGCTGCAGGGGCGGGCGTTCGAGGCGCGCGACGCCCTCGAGCGCGTCGGCCTCGTGCAGCGGTACCTCGACGGCGAGGGCGCGCGGCTGGCAGCCTTCGCCGACGACCTGCGCGCCGACCGGTACGCGCCCGCGCCGGACCTGGCCAAGCAGAACCTCGAGCTGCAGCGCCGCATCAAGGGCATGGCGGCGCGGCTGCCCGAGCTGCGCCAGCAGGTCGACTCCCTCGAGAGGTCGGTGGGCAGGCCCCGGGTCACCGTCGAGGACGTCCGCGCCGACGAGGAGGCCTACCTGGCGCTGCTGGCCCAGAAGAAGGCGCTCGACGCGCGGGTCCGGGCCTTCGCCGGCCTGCCCCCGGACGTCGACGCCGCCCGCGCCGAGCTCGAGACGCTCCGCGCCGAGCTCCGCGACGCGACGGAGCGGAGGGACGCGAATTTCGAGAAGCTGGTGGAGCGCGAGAGCCCTGTTAAGACGAGGAGGAGACCTTGAGAGAGAAACTCTGTAGCACACGCCTCAGCCATTCATCTTTGTTGTCTCTTCTATTCTGGGTATTATTGCTGCTGGTGCTGATGCTCTGAGTAGGTAACCCTTAATACAAAACACAAACACCGCCATTATCACAGCCGTCTCTATTACCCCGCCCATATGTGTGTATGCCACGTGCTTTTCCGTTGATCAAGGCCAGAATGGATAGATGCCCCTATTAATGCGTATTCCCTTCGACACCGTGGCATAATTACTTAGTCCCAACCCTACTGCTGCTGAGACCGCTTTCCCCTGCCCGAAACAGACGCACCGAGTCTTCCAAACTGCCGCCCTAATCCTGAACTTCGCTTCGGTGGCGCTGCCGGCGCCGACTCTTTCTGGGGAACAGCCGGAGGCCGCGGCGTCTCCTTAGCCCCTGCCCCGTCCATGGTACGCAGCTCGCTAAACTCGGGAGCATCGTTAGGACCACCTCCGCCCATCCTCTGCGCCCATCTCGCCCTGTCCTGCACGCTTCTGAACTTTTCGAGAAGCTGGTCCCATCGGATGACATTGTCGTCCCGGCCCTTTCCTAGCCTATTGGGCCGATCGTAATTTGATGCGCTAGGTGTAGTGACAGAACTAGCAGGCAAAGCATGAGTGTCATGAACGCTCTTGGTACGAGAATCGTGGTTTTGAAAAGTAGAGACAACTTCTGCTACCGATCCTTGTCGAGAGTGTGAAGCTGTGTGAGGGGGGATGGTACATACGGTCTAGGCCCGATATGCAAATAGCCTATCGAGCTTACACTATTCAGTCTATTCTTGAGGGCGGCAAAAGCAGAAGATTGCGGCAAAAGCATCAAAAGACCATAAAGACACTTGTAGAGGAACGGGTGCTTCTCCGGCTCAAGAAGCTGGAGGCGAAGATCTAGCAATCCGAGGTTAGATCATATAAGCAGCAGTCCTGATAGATAGATATCCCACGCCAATCGACTCACAGGTGAAAACAGGCGATTCGATGAGCTGGACAAGCTTATCGATCTGGATGAGGATGTTGACGGTCATCTCGAGTTCCGCGCTTCTATGTGTTAGCAACACGATGAGCTTCAGCACAGGGTACCAGGTCCTCACAAGATCTGCAGGAGGTTGTATGCGGCCTCGTACGCTTGCGCGAGGAGACACAGCGAGAAAGTGGCCACAGCGTTGTAGCACCAGGAGCGGAATAGGGCCACGAAGAACACCTGGCCATCCTATGAGCGTGGTCAGCATAATACACAAATCATGAAGCAACCGACCCGCGCTACCTTCGTCTCCAGATTTCGTAACCGCTTCCTCAGGTCGGCCAGCTCCGGTGCCGTGATCAGGTTGTTGTTGAGGTTCTGCACCATTATGCTAGCGAACTCAACGTCCTCTTCCTTCTCGATCGTCTCGGCCAATGTACGATAAATACGCTCGGGGCTCAGCGTCATACATAACTGGCGGATGATCAGGTTTCCCCGTGTCTCCAGCAGCTTCCTATCCGTAGAGAAGAGCTGCAGGAGGCTGAGCATGAAGTTGGAGAAGTAGTCGTCTTCGCTATTCTTGGAGATCTGGGATAGAAGCTGCAGGTCTTTAGTGACGACAGCTTCGGCTGGATCCGAAAGCGTCTTAAGCAGGGCCGGGAAAGTCCCATCGTTGGAAGCTACAATCTTCTTGGGGGCTTTGCGGTGCAACATGATGAGCCAGGTCAGGGCGGCGACGCGGGTCGCCTCGTGATCATTCAGGAAGAGTAGGGTAAGTGAATTAACAGCCGCGGCATAATCCAAGTCAGGTTGCGGCTGAACAGACTGCGCGGGGGTGGGAGTTCTCCGGTTTTGAGCTGGCGTAGGACTGCGTAACTCCAAATCACGGCCACTGGACAAAGAGGCTCGTGTACTAAGCGCTGCCGCCTCGGGACGATCCACGTTCAGGGAAGTGGGGATCCGCGACGGTGGCTGGCTGGGTGCTCCAGACTCATCGGTGAGAGAAACAACATAATCCATTAGCGACGTGTTCACTCTCCCTGCGGCTTGGCGGATTGGTTCAACTCCACTTGCCATTGCCGGGAGGAGGTGAGCCAGGATTTTGGGCGTGAAAGGTAAGACTTCTTCGGGACAGATGTCAAGGAACGACACTATCCAACGGAGACTTTCCAGGAGACTATCTTCCTCTAGCATTCAATGTTAGAAGTGTGAATATGCTCCTTGAGAGGGTCACCTACCTAGGGGAGAATCGAGAGTCGCAGTCAGAATCTCAAGAATGGCCTTGTAGTTGATTTGCACATCCTGGCCCGGAATCCAATCGTCTTCGCTGCTGACTTCGTCGTCCTCGCCATTAGCCGTAGTAGAATCCACATCGTCTTCGTCGGGGGCCGCGTTGACGCTACCACTGTCAACAGACTCTTCCCGCTTTCTCTTGCCGTCTCCTTTCGACTTCTTGCTCTCGGCGATCCCCTTCTTCACCCGGGCAATGCGCTTGATCTCATTCAAGAACTTGTCCAGACAGACTTGGGTAGCAGCATGGACATCATGGTTATTGCCACTGAGGAATTTCAATAAGCCTCCCAAGAATTCGGGCAGGTAAGTGACTAGCTCGAGATCAGGTATGGAATCCAAGAGAGTGATCCAACCGACAAGGAAGGTACGGGTGAAGGGGTTCAACACCCAGATTCGCTCCTTTAATAGGGGAATGAAGTCTGGGAGAGAGAAGGCTGTCGGCAGATTTGCCCCAGGCGATGACTGCTGGCCATTGGGCTCTTTCTGCTCATATGACGGAGGAGGTCCGGTTTCCAGGACCGAGACATAAGTAGCCGCGGACTCCGCTACGATATCCTTGATCAGGCGATCGAGAAGCTCCGCACCATTCTTCACGGAGAGTTCGGAGTCGGCACCCAGCTGCCAAATTAATTTCAGCTTGAATAAAAGTAGTCGGGAGATAGGAGTGAGATATCGAGGCGTACCTTGCACAGGGCGTCAAAAATATGATTGAAGTACTTTAATATCTCGCCCTTGGCCACCTTGGCTATATTGTACATAGACTCGCAGGCGTAGTAGCGAACACGAGCGTCCTGGTCAGTGAAACACGCAAGGACCGGAGGAACTATGATCTCCAGGTATCTTGGTAGTTCCTGGGAGCAAGGCAGAGTGAGCAGGCTTGAAGCGGGACTTGAGGCGGGGCGGGAGCGGTGCGGAGAAGGAGACATACTGAGCCGAGGGCAATGGCAGCAGCGGCCAGCCCTATCAAACCCCCATTGCGAGCATGTGGCTGGTGTACCGCATATGCGTACTCGTTACATAGCTGCTCGAGGATGTCCTGGACCCTCTTGTGGTCCTTGACTGCTACCAGATCCCGGATGGAACGCTCAAGCCTGGGTGCGAAGGTCAGATAAGCAGGCAAGCACAGGCTCACTCCTTGAGAGTGGGAGATACATACTCTAGGGCGCCCGTCTTCCTCTTATCGTACAGCTTGTCGTTAAGAAGGCGCTGAACGTTGGGTTCCATGGCTGTTATGTCGTCACCGTGATCTGATCAGAGCTCACATTGGCATGCCGGAAGAGAGGAGTGGACGTCAGAGGGCATGCGCTCAAGCGGTGGTAAACCTTTACCTAGTACTTAGTAATCATTAGAGGACAGAAGACACCGAGCTCATATGACAACCAACTGCCGACTGACTGGGTCGCCGATACGCGTGTATCAAAAAAGACTGGTGGATGGAACACTACTTGAGCTACCTAGGTTAAGTAGGTAGGTAGATGAAGAATCGTCTTGCAGTGCAAGGCTGAAAGGTTGTAACATTTCCCCGTTGCTTTATGATGTACGATACAGGGATCAGCACTGGCGGGGCAGGGAGTTGGTAGACCAGCTGACGAGAGCTTGATAGGCTCCCACGTTAGGCCCCTTCCAGCGTCGCATGTGGCGTGAAACAAGGGCCAACTGCCAGGTAGGCACCCACAACAGCGGGACCAGACTGTGCACCTAGGTACCTCCTACCTAGCAGAATAGGTACCTACAACTACCTACCTAACTACGTACATCCGACACTACAACTTCATCATCTTGTCCTTTGTTGGTTCAAATGAACTTATGTACTTAAGTATGCATTGGTTTTGGTAGGTAGTTTAGAGAAGGCTGATAGTTGTAAGGAAAGTATACATATCATACATCATACATGCATCTCTCTTTCACTCCAATGAACCTCCTTAGAGGATATCAGTACTGAGAGAACAACGCGCTTTCAACCCCAGCAGATTTCAGGATCAGATCTAGATGACTTTGTTAAGTTAGGAAGATTATTCATGATATTCTTTCTGTGGGATTCTCGTTTCTACGTAATGAGAGCACAAGTCCCCAGTCAAGGATGTGAGGTGCCTCCATTATCAAGTGTCTTACGGGCTTCAATTCCTTCCAACTTCTAGTTACAAGGAACTGAAGGTGTGTTCGCACTTTCAACTGAGACTCGCCTTTCAGCAGGAGGACATCTATCAAAGTAGCAGGAAAATGTGGTAGTGGAGGCAACGCTCGATGAGTGAATTTGAACACACTTCTATCTCCTAGCTGTTGCTACATTCACTCGTCCTTCTTGTTCTCCTTCTCCCCAAGTCCTGTATTATCAGCATCCAACACATTCACTGCGTTGGATTAACTCTAACACATATCTAGGCTAGCAAGATGTGGAAATCCAAGTACCCTCTCTTCTCCAATCCTTCATGCCCCTTAAAAACATTGATGGTAGCGTAGAGGCTTGCCTCAGCCACTGCCGTTACGAGGTCCTCGGGACCAATAGAAGCACTTTGAATAGTTTTGATGCATGCGCGGTCATGTTGATCGGTACGGATAACTAAAACCGGTCAAGACGAACTCCTCACTGTTGCGCGTGGATTGGTCAGTGAGAGCATGATCAAGTAGGACACGAGTCTCGTTGCGATATCTCAGCGGACGATTCATCATACCCTCCGACCACATCATCATGTTAGATTGGATGGATCTAAGTACATTCCGAGGCATCAGCGTTGAATTTCGGGCGAAGGTTGACCATAAGGTGCCGTCATCTTGCCAGAGATAGGCTCGACGAACGATAGCGATATAAAGCATTCCCCTTATCGCTCCATCAAAACCCCCACAAACGATGACGTATCCAGACATTAGGTATATATATAGGAAGGGGGTAGCATTAGGCATCTACCATGCCGGCTACTCCAAATTCCTGGGGTATGCAATGGCACGTAACGTCCAGTACGGTTGGCGCATTTCCACCTGGCCATACATAATATTCCACAAATCCTGCGAATCAGGGGATGGGGTCGCAGGTCCGGCCGTTCGGCTGTCCGTACATTATGTAGTGGTTCATCCCGAACTCGCCTGAACATGCGGGGGGGCTCACAAAAAGAAAAGGAGAAAACTCAAGTATACATAGTATATCGACTCAGCCGGCCAATTTCATCGCTACGATCACGCACGTTAGCACGGCACATGCTTGGCATTCCAGCCAATCGGCAGTCTTATTGTTGTCATTGTTTCACTCTCCACATTTAGTCGACCGATATCTGAGGCCCTTACAAACGAGCCTAATCAATAGCCGAAAGTTGTTCCCGGGAACCCTGGCCAGGTAGTTGCGAACCAAGTGTACCAGTGTATCCATATCATAAATCTAAGATATCCGCAATTCGGTAGCTTCATTATATATCCTCAGAGTAGAAGAGTAGAAGTAGCTCCCGTGGAAGGGATGATATTACCTGGATACAGCTAACACCGGTGAATATTCCATGCCAGTGTGGGCTCAGTCCTTCTTTCCATAAACATCACCCAAGAAACCCCATAGCCCATACATAGCAAGACTCACAGGACCCGCAGTACCAGCCTTATCCTCTCGATATTGTTGTCCGCCGCCTACCTACATAGGGGCACGCAACACATGCCCCCCTTTCCGCTCCCCAAAATCGTCCATGAGTACAACCACGAATTATATATACGTACGGAGAACCCCCGGGCCATCGTCACTTCTCCCGCGACCCATCGCCATGCTTCTTCTGGTCGGGGCCGCCTTTCCGCCACGACGCGTCGTCCGCGCCGCCTCCCTTCCGGTCGTTATTGTTCCGCGCCGCCATGTCGGCGCGCTTGGCGAAGGGGTCCTGTGCGAAGGGCATGTGAGTGTGAATACCTATCATACCGACCTTCTCACGACGACCAGATAAACAAGTGGTAGGTAAAGCCTCCGTAGTAGAAAGCTTGAACGAACGTACGTACGTTCTTGCCGCGCGCCTTGGCTATCCGCTCCGCTGCCTTCTCGTCCATCTTGCTCGAACCCATGGTTTTTTGTTCCCCCGGCAATCCAGAGAGAAAAGCAGGTGAGTCTGGGAGGAAGAGAGAGAGAGAGCACTGAGTGTTGAGAGCACAGGTGAAGTTTCGGCTCAAGTGTCCGGATACCGTCAAATGGATTCCTGTATGGCGTGGCAGTGACTAGCGAGTATGAGCGGGAGACGTGACTCAAAGACCGTGATAACGGCGAACGGCCACTATATACAAGGCTCACGTTTTACTGGCACAGTAACAAGAGAGGTGTTTTCTTTTTCTGGACCACCCGCCCATCATCGAATGAGGCAAACGTGCTAATTCCTGTTTCTTTTTCTTTTTTTCTTTTTTCTTTTTTTCTTATTTGCTCTCCATGCCCTGATGCAGATCCTGCGCCTGCCACAAGCGCTTGGCCTAAGTAGTACACAGCAGCAGAACACCCGCGATGGGACGTGGTATGGGACCAAAGAATGCTACACATACGGCCGTAGCAAGCATTTACTCGGTCGGGCGATGGAGGGTATCACACCACTTGAGCAAGAGCGCCATGTGGCTGGGAACCCGGGGCAGTCCAGCACTCGGGTCTCTAGTCCTCCGGTCATCTGATTAGGCCAGCATCCATTTCTTGATCCATGCCGGTGAGAAAAACGAGATCTGAGGTTCAGGGGGATAAGGGATGCCCCGTGGCCCATCCCGTTTCAAATGCGCTTCGGGCATTCTCGAGATATCAGGACCGGAAAACCCCTACACGCTGACGGAAAACTGTGCAGATTTGCAGAGAGCTATCGTCATTCACGTCAATTCCCACGACAGATCAGCTGTTTGTTGCATCACTACTCGCAGTGTTTGACACCAAGATGCCGGTGGTACGACTGCCGGCCGCAAGGTCACCCCCAAGACATGGAATACCAGTCCTGGACACGTCGAAAGGCGAGGCGAGATGTTTTAGGTAATGATAGATGTTGACAAACAAGGGTTCCATCCCCCCGGTGCCTGAAGTTCAGCATCCAATAAGTAGCATGGCCTGACTAGGTAGAGAGATGCAAGGGACTAGCCGATACTACATTATACCAGTAATCCAATCGCCATCTGTCAAGATAGCTACACGCAGTTTAATGGGTTGTAGGGGATGCTACACTTCAGACGCTGGGGCCCGAAGATCCCAGTACCAAGTCGGGGAAGGGTAGCAACGGGACCAGCCGTATTGGCCCTAATCGCCGGAACCTAACGAGGCCTGGTTAGAACCTTATTTGTCTGGACAAGAACATGGAAGACTTGATAAGGTCCGAGGTTATATTCTGGAAAAGATAGCCAGAACAAAAGGCGAACGAGCTGGTAGCTTGGTGAGTGGCTTGCCTTGATGCGGACTCCTTATGAGATGTTTTGGCTTAAAACCTAGTATTCTTACATCTGCCATCTACCCAAAATCACTGATCAAGGTCTATCCCCCAATGTCCAGTGAAGGCATCTTCTACCGAAGGCTTGCATTTGAACACTCAATTAGTACTTGGCCGGTGAAGATCGCGTTCCAACCAGTTGACATATGCACACGAGCACACATCTAAGCCGAGAACCTATACAACCCAGTCAACCTGCAAGCTGGTAAGAGGACATCTGGGTTTTGCTATTTTGAAGGCGGGTAGGACGTTTTCATAAGTTGAGTATTGTACGAAAGCGCTACCTAGCAACAGCGCCCTTCAATGTTGGCACAAGGGATCATCATCATGCCATACCATTAATGGCTGTGCCCGTGCAGGGGATCATCGCTCTCGGCGATGACTTTCTGGCACTTGGCGAGAATAGCTGCTTGCTTCGACACCTCGGCCAGCGTTCCGACCACATGTTTGTTACCGTCCACAAATCCGTACAGGGCATATGGAATGCCAACTTCGTTGCAGAACTCCTGCACAAGCTTCTGGGTGCGTCGGAGGTTGTGGCGTGGGATTCGGGGATACAGGTGGTGTATAACTTGGAACTGCAAGCCACCATGGAAGAAATCCAGCCATTGGGGGCAATCGATATCCATGGTTGTACGAAGCATCTTCTGGGGAAATGACTCATGTGGGCCCATATCAGAGGTGCTCATGGCGAAATGCGATAAGCAAATCTGTGCATGAACAGGCATAGTGACCATGTGGCTCACAAGGACGAAAACAAATCGATCCCAATTGGTAGGAATCGACTTGTACACGACGCCGTAAGCGAACCAGGTCCAGAAGAAGCACTGGCCAGCGATCTCGAGCCACCTATGCCACCACGCCGGTCCCTTGCGCGGGCCCAGACCCAGGAGGAGATACTCCCACGATAGGCGGTACAGATTGAAGCGGCCAAATAGGAGTATGACGTAATAGGTATACTGCTGGACCTTGAGCAGAATTTTCGCCATAAAATCATACTCCATTATACGCTCGTAATAAGTAGATCGCAGGGACGAGAGCAGCCGGTGAGACACGGCCAGGAACGGCATGTGCTGGATGTCCGGGTCGTCATCAGGTGAGTTTGTAACAATGTGGTGGACATTGTGATTCCGCTTCCACCATCCGAGGGACAAGCCACCGAGGAAGTCAGCAATGATGATACCGATGACAGTATCAGTGTGGAAATCATGGGTGATGCCCATGTGGCCAGCGTCGTGGGCCGAGAAGACGAGCTGGTGCCAAAATGCGCCCAGGCATACCGCACTCGCGACATACCAGCCCCAGTGCAGAAAGAGAAAGGTGAGGCCAAAGAGGGTGGAATATCGGCTGATCTCTATGGCGTATGACTTGTAACTACAACGATAGAGATCTTCAGCCTTGATACGTTCGTGTAGGGCCCGATACTTGGCGACGATGGTGTCTTGCGTCGCGAAGTCTAACGAAGGATACTTCTCTCGGTCGAGGGTGGTCTTCTCCCTGGTGACAGTGTCTAGGTACGACATGCCATCATCGGCCTCCACCGAAGACACCGAGGTGGCGGAGGAAGAACTTGGCAAGCCGTCGCCGGCATATCGTCTTCGCAGGGTGGGTTCAGCCGGGTCGAACACGGGAGAGGAGTCGCGGGAGCCTGAGCTACTTAAGGATGCCGTCGACGTTCGATCGCATTCAGCGTTGTCGCCATCGTCCGACAATGGCCTAAACTTGCCTCCCTGGATAGGAGGGACAAAGTTGGTCCATCTTCCTTCAATCCTTCCGATTCGATAGCGGTCCATCCGTTGCCTTGCCTCGAGGGAATGTAAACTGTTCGAGGGCACCATGTCAGGAACTCAAGCTTTCGATACAACGCAAGACTAGGTGGGTAGCACAAACGCGGTGACCTCGTCAGTGGCATCCCGGCCGACCATATGTAAGATGGCCTTGTAACCACCCGGGTGGTATTGCAGCCAGGGATCAGCCTTTACGACATATTGGTCGAGGATGAAGATAGCTCGACCGTCTGCAATTAAGCCCTCGATCTCTCGCCTGGACAGCACTGGGTATGTCTTTTCGGCCATGGTGCGTTCTTTCTTTAACTGTCGAAGGGAATTGGATGGAACGGTTCAGGCGAGCATGTCGGCCTACTACAGGAGCAAAACGAAAGGGATGGGCGTATCTAGGTTACCTAAGTACAGGAGGTTTGGAAGGCAATTGAGTTTTGATGATATTGTTCGGGTTGTTGAGGTTCCCGATCGTGGACCTGGAAATCTCAGGCCCGGGAAGAGCGGTGGGCTGGCGTGGGGGGCAGCAGGGATGCGCGTCCGTTTAAAGTTGACAGAACCCCTGGGGGATTGTCCAATCAGGCCAATGGGGAGAAAGTGAATCAGCAGATGGAACTGCAGATGGAACCGCAGATGGATAGCCAGGACGCTCGTTTCGTCGTTTTGTCGTTTCATCTGAGCTCACTAAGCCACAGACCCGACACCCCCGCTGCGCCGCACTACCCAGCTCCAATTGCCACGTACACCCGCCAAATAGATAGTAACCCAGCCTCATCCATACTACAACATGTACTACCTAGGACAGGGGCATACCAGCGATTTTTAACCACAACCGCTAGATTCGATCTCTAGGTAGGCTAGCATATCACCAGTTCAGTAGATGGAAGCCACTCACTCCATGTAATACTCCTTCATCTTCCATTCTATTCCTGGAAGTACTTATTGTGAGGCTAAATACCTATCAAAAGGAATATCCCATGCCAGATGAATGCTAGCTATTATGCAGTCTCAGGCCCGCGCATCACAAACTCGAAGATGTCGCGGAGTCTCGGGTGCTCTCGGAGGCCGAAGAGTTGGCGTATGTGCTTTTGCGACCAATAATACGGAGCCCCGGCGTGCTAATTCTGTGATATAGGGGAGCGACTAGTTCTCGTTAGAAGAAAGACCGAGGTGCAAAGTGCGAGTACCCTTATTAATGTGCCCAATACTCGAATGCGTATGAGCTCCATTGTCTGTCATCGCCGCGCGACCAGACATAGGTTGCGCGGGTGATGTCTATCGTCTCCTGTGTACATGCTCGTATGCTTGATGTATCGCTTACTGCAACGACTTATTCATAACCTTTCTAGGACAAGCCTCTTCTCAACTAACGACACCCGTACTACCTCCTGTTGATAGACGTCCTCCTTCATCCTCAACACCAGATATCCAATTCGTTCAGTTCAACGGCTGGAGAGACCCGTTTTTGTGTTTGAAATCATAACAGTCCGGGGGAGGGCCCTGACTATCAACGGTCGTTTAGCGAACGTCTCACAAAGCTCACCGAACAGGAAACCTACACACTCTTTGCGTTAGGCCAGTTACCTAACCTAGATACGCCATGGAGATTCCAGTAAGGCAAGCAAGCATAATTAGCTTACAGCTCTAACCGAGATTTAGCAAAATTTTCGGTATGACATGGCTTACCGTACGTATTCAAGTCGACACGTTCCTTTCCATCCGCTTAGAGCCATCGAATGTAGTTGTGATCTACTCATTGACGAACACGGAGCTGTACTGATCTCGATTACATAAGCCCTTTATGTCGTCTATCTGTATTATTCTATTCTATCTTCTTTACCCCTGGATGGTAAACTATTCTAGATTCCAGAGGACCCCCTGCCCAGCTATAGTTCCCTCACTATCTTCGTAGTCTAAATTACCAGTGGCCATATAAGCACCACGTAGTACGCGAGGTGATGTGGCGTCAACGGTCAACTGCTGCGCCTGCCAGGAGATCCAGCAACCCCTGCCGTCATATGCGCCTCATAGTTGCAAGAGTTTGCTCACGACATTACTCCCACAGCCATACAGGCGCTAATCTGCAACAAAACTGCAGATCACACACAGCCCGCAAACCATTTGTGCCTCCTAGAAGCCCGTCGTTTCCTTGCTTCGCCATCAGCTGATGAAAGGCGATAATGGGACCGTAACCTTGACGTGGTGGGCCTTTGTATAGGAACCATAACGCCCCTCTGTACATACGCGGCTTCTTCGCATATCAAAGTTTTAGCTCATCCAACCCCAGGGGTAACTACCTATTCCAATGTTTGCGCTGTAGTTGTGGATCTGAGAGATGCACCATACCACGGCCGAAAACTGCAACGTTGCAATCATTCGCAGCTTCGGTTCTTCGGTAAGCATGGTGTGCGATGTGTATGAGTCGTCCCAGACGGTGACAAACGATTCTGTCAAAAATATGAGGGGGTAGTCCGGTGGAAAGAAGCGGGTCACGCCGGTGTGTTTACATGGGTTGAAGGGATTATAACAGCCCTAGGAGGTAAGAGGAGGGAGATATACCTGAGCCCAAAGGTCTTCGAATGGTCTTCATGAGGGCCGTCAGGTACATTCATACCTTATGCTTACACTAGGCCGGAGTGCATGGCTCTGATTGGGAAACGTCGTGTATGGTTGCTCTCTTACGCCCTACCAACCTTGTGGTGCGAGCAGATAGTGCCTCTGCCGTCTCGCAGTTCATCTTTCAAGATCACTGCAGCTCTCCAAGGGGCAAGTGATACCCCAGACATTTTTCATGGGAATAGGCTCACTGCAGCTCACCGGGTAACACATACCATGGACTTAAGTCAAGAGAGATCCAATTATATATATATATTTGATATACTGCCTGCTTTAACTTGTAGCACTCCTTCTGCATCTTTTCGTTAGCGAGTACTGCCCAGCTGCGTACAAGGGTCTAGTGATCCTTTGCGCATACCACACTCTAGCCTATTTCACTGGAATATGGTATGCAAGGGGGTGCAACACAGGGCAATGGGTCCGGGTGCCATATTCCATTCTTATCACGACGAGCAGCTCCAAACATTCATCCAATAACAATGGAATTCAGGCTTAGTCCGTCGAATGGAGTTTCGGTATTTCTCATATAATGAATATGTGAATCGACAGTAATCAGAGATGCTATGAATCATCGCTGAGGGATGGTATTCCCCGCCTCTCGAACGTGGGAATCGTTCCTTCAGCTGATGCCCCTTGCCTCCTCAGCCTGGGGTTCGGGGTTTTTCTGTGACCGTACCACCTTGAGGGACACTGAACATGATATAGGCGAAAATATGTGTACAGTTTCTATATACTAAAACCTACAGCTTCTGATTCTCTTCTGAAACGATGTGACATTGGCCCCCTGGGAAAAAATATATCATGATATAGCAGTCAACACCACCACCATCACCCCCCAAAGAGAAGGAAACAGCCCCTGTCTGGCGTCAGCTCAAGGTATGTGAAAGGTAGAGAGAGTAGGTATCACTCCTTTAAGGATATTAGCTGTTTAGAGGGACATTGTGTGTATGAGTATGGAGCTGGTGTTTAAGGGATGGCTATGCTTGCATACAGGGCAACATAACGATTTTTGCTCCTACCCCTGAGTATCACGCGCACAACACAACCGAAAAATGCGTTGCCTAACAAGGTCCGGTCATAAAAATCAGTTGTTGGCGAGAATGGGTTGTATAGCTACCTTGTAGCCTTAGTTTAGCCCTGATAGATAAGAGTCCAAATTGTTACGAAAAAAAGGGGATACATCGATCACGGCAGGCTCTGCTAAACCCAAAGGCCTCAGTAATATTCGGAGTGAAGGCGATAACTTCGTATCCAGGCTTTTTCACACCTGAGGGCGTCGCCCCTTTTTCTGGATCACAGAAGTGCTTCCATATACGTGAGGAAAACACTTGATTCAGATGATAGGAGGTCAGGATGTTAAAGTCCAGTAGAGCTATGTGGACAATAGGGTAAGGAGCGGATCAAGCTTGAGCACATAATCAGGCAACTATCTTGAGTAGGGCCGTAGGTATATACGTACTGGTCTTCTATAAACCTTTTTGAACGAAGATTCTACTGAATTGTTGCTGTTTAAAATCCCAGTTCCCGTTGAACTCGTAATATGCTAGCACACTGCTATAATCGCGACCCGTATTGACGTATTCACCAGAAAACAAAAATAGTACACCGAAGATCAGAAACCACGCACATAACTAAGAAAACATATGCTTATATAAATACCCGACCCATCCAAATTATTCGCTCGCTCGCTCGTCCGTTTATCCAATAGACCTCTCACTCATGCCGCTGCCTGCTTGTTTGCTTGCCCAGTCATTCGCTTAGACCCTGGAATTAAGAAAATTTTGCCAACCCAGCTAAGTGCAATAATGTCTGTCACACAGGGGAAATTGGCATGGGGATCGCTCTGCGAGAAGATGTGTTTGTCTGTATCGGCAGAGGAACACTCCCAGGATCATTGTGTGTGTGCGTACTCGACCATGGACTTTTCCGCTTTTCTCGTCGCCGCCGCCGCCTTCTTCATCATCGTATCGTTTACCCGAATGTCTGGCCCGTAGGACGTTCGTTGTCTGAGCCACCCCTACCCACCCCCCATCCCCGAAGAGAGAGGCGTAGATTCCGCCGACCTCGTCATCCTCACCAATGTGTGTCGGCCAGGGACCACACAACAACATACGTATGCGTCCGCCTGCGTGCGCGGCGATGCGGCGGGAGGCGTCCCCAGCCCCCGCTACTCTTTCGTGTAGGACGATACCATGTTGCCCCATAGGAGGCAACATAGCACGCGTGTACCTTGACTTGTCTCACCTCGCAAGGAGCCAGCACGTATATACGAATGTACGCAGAACACGCATCGGTACATGCGCCAAAAACTATAACGTGCTGTGAAAGAGCTCCTTACTGATTGTGGTCGGATCCCCCCCACGGCCTGCGCTTCCCGTCGAACTCGTTGACGACCCGGCGGTAGCGCCCGACCATGGACCCGGCCTGGTCGGCTAGTCAATCGCGGCGCGACGACCACCGGTGCGGGCGGTCGCTGCCGTTGTTGCGATCGTCGTTATCGACGCAGCTGATGCTGTCGCTGGGCGCCACGCTCACCAGGTCGTCGGCCCAGGCCGCCTGGCTGTCGGGCAGGTCGACGTCGCGCGCCGAGACGTGGCTGACGCCGCGGCTGATCCCGGGCCGCCGGGCCGTCGCCGTGGTTGCCGTGAACTGGCTCGGGGCCCGGGACTGGGCCCGCGTCGGCGGCGCGGTCTCCACCGTCGGCTTCCTCGGCACGGCGCGCACGGTGCCGGCGGACGCGCCGGTGCGAGCCGATATCCAGGTCTCGGCTTCGGCGGGCCGCGGTGCCGTGGTGTATCTCGAGGTGACGCGGCTGCGGTAGTCGTCGTCGTCATCGTCGTACTCGTCCCTGTATCTGGAAGGTGATCCGGTGTATTTCGAACGCGCCTTGGACGGTGCCCTGGAAGGTCCCCTGGACGTTGCTCTGGATGGTGCTGCGCTGTGCTTCGATGAGGCGTATCGGCGACGGTCGTCGTCGGTCACGATTTTTGTGTATTGGGAGTCGGCCTGGCTGCGGTGTTCGGTGTCCATTAGGAGCCTAGGCGACGCGGCATCCTTGGCGGAGGCATTGCTTCGGTGTTCCACATCGGTAATCATGAGCGGCTGTCTGGTCGAGCCCGCCTCGCTACGGCGGCGGGATCTACTCGTGCTGTAGCTTGAACGTCGACTGGCACGATCGTCGAGGTCCTCCACTACCCTACTTCTCGCCGGGCCTTCGACGTGAGAATACCGTGCCCCGTAGCTAGACGGCGGGTACTTCTTCGAGGATCCAGACCTGCGTTCCTCAGGGTAGTGGATTTTCTCGACAGTTCTTTCGATCTCCACATACCTGGGCCGATGATCTGGGTGCGGGTGTGGGTCCGGATACGACGCACGCCGTTGAGAAGGATCTTGTTCGTGAAGCGCAACACGCTGACGATCGTTCCTCATCGTAGCCCAGGTCAATGCGCCACCCACGGCGGCACCAACAGCTGCGGCCCCGATAAGAACGGCGCCGGTGCCGTATCCCCCCTTTGCATTTTCTCGCGGTGCATTCGCACTCTCTCGTGGCAATGTCTCGATAGCCGAAGCCGTATTGCTTCGCCGCATCACAGGCTGCGGCTCCCGCAGTGCCAATGCACCGCCGGCGGCGGAAGCGGCGCCGGACCTAGCAGAAGCTGAGGTGGCCACGTCTAAGTTCCAATCCAGGATGCGGCTGGCTTCGTTAGCGGCAGATTGTACGTGACGCACGCCTGCACCTCCGTAGCTGCTGGCCGAGTCGGAAGACGGATAATACACGACCTCCACCTGGTTTCCGTCAAAATCGGTGACCTCAGCGTGGCGGTCGCCACCGCCACTGACTACCACATCAGGGTTCGCACGCAGGGCAGCTGCGCGGAACGCAGACACAGTTGACGGCGAGTGGGCCGATAGGACCAGACGCGCGGGTCTCGGTGGTTGGCTGGAACCAACTCTTCTTATTTCAAAGACCGGGTCCGGGGGAGATGAGCTGGTGTCACCATATACTATGGACGAAGAATCGGCAGAAATATACCGGAGCCTGAGCGGTTGGGTAACGGCAGCATAGAATGAGGCCGACGAGGGCAGGTCGCTGACCTGGATGAATGGTAAGACCTGCATCGGTGCTGATTGCTATACCGAAGGCTGGGATTGGAAATAGAAGAATAGGAAATAGGAATAAGAATAGGGTTGATAGATGATGTCTAAGAGGGCTCTGGTTCAACCACTGTGACTCAGCCCGGTCGAAGGACAACAATATGCACGAATGTGAAGCGGGTGAGTGAGCAGTAACAAGCAGCCTCACAAGGCAGATGCAACCAGCCAGCCACCAGCAGCTTGCGTGGGGGTATGAATGGAGATATTAGCGATTTGGAGGCGAATGTTTCGGTGAGATGACCAGATGTAACCCAATGTCGTTGAGGTATATCTTGAGACCGGAGGTTGACAGGCGTATAAGGCGCCTTTTTTCTTTCTTTCTCTTTCCCCCTTATTCTTCGCCCAATTTGGAGGGAACAGCAGTGAGAGACACCGACTGTAACGATGTCTATGTGGTTGGGGGCAGTGACTCTTTCAACCCAGGCATAGGCAGGCAAGGCAATTGAGAGAGGAACGGAACCAGACTAGAAACGCAATCGCATTCGGAATCAAAGCATGAATAGCACCAGCGGCGCCGGCCCTGCAGCTTAATACGTGTAGCTATGATATGCCAGACCGCCAATGGGGACTTCCCCTAAATGGCCACCTACCTAGCAGCCGGACGGGCTTATTAGGTACAGATGCAGGAGGACGAGGAGGAGTCCCGGTATGGGCGGATATAGAACAATCTAAACGACTTACCCGAGGTGGCACCCACTCATTGACCCCGAAACAACTGGATACCGCTGCCGGCTTAGCTCTATAATTATTCGATCACCGCACATATCCACGTGTAGCGAGTGCAATAGACAGTCTGGCACGCAACGGAGCGGGGAGTCCGGTGACGAGTACCGCTCTTGACGACCGACTTCACGTTAGTAGTCACCTGCGTACAAAATACGAATCACAGGTAGGGAGTGAATACGATGTCGACATCATTGTACTTGGTCGATTAGGTAGGGGGAGGAAGAGGTAAGGGAGGCTGGTCGCCAGCCTCCCCTCCTCTCTCTCTCCTCTTCCCTCTCCCCCTACTGCGCGGATGTACAGACAGAAATAGGAATGTTGAAGCGTCGGTGGTCCATTGACAATTCAGCTTGGAGTAGTCGGATTTTAGGGCGAAAACTCGGCGGCGGGCAGCCTGCCACGCTGCCACGTTGGATTCGTGCCTTACGGTGCCCCGTGCCCTGCTTCTGGATCCCGGCAGCCTGACAGGCTGAAGGCTCCGGTTCGAAAAGAAGCTTAGAACGGTCGGCTTGCTGGAGCGGCTGCATGCAAAACTTAGGGGCGGCCATAAACAACCAAGAGCGGTACTGGACATGCACTGGTGATTCGACGAGCAGCTTCACCAGCCAGCCGCCAGCCCAGTCTGTCCTGGAAGGGTGTGGACCTGCTGCTATGTCGAATCCATGAAACTAGACTGGCCGCCCTTTCCGCGGGCCAAGCCGATGTGTCCAAAAGGAAAAGCCTGATGGAGACTTCTCCACAGACGGCCGTGAGATACCTACCCTAGGTACTTTCAATGGAGGAATGCAGCTACACGTAGCTACCTATGTAAAGGATATTCCAGATCAAAATTGAGAGACGCAAGCCAAGGCAGCCCGACCATGTAAGATCATTGAGGGAGGGCTTGTATTCCGAATATATATGTATTAATACGGGACGGAAATTTCATCTTCGTCCGTTTCCTTCTGGAAGTCAAGACGTAAGGTCCATCCCGCCGGGGCCTACACTCACGGATGCCAAGCAACATCAAAGCGCCAGAGATGCAGATGTAACCCCCACCATCCGCCACACGCCAGCTCCCATCCACACCCGAGCAGGCTCCCCAGCACAGGTATTACAAGGCGAGCGGGCAAGCTGCCGCAGGGTATTAAACCATCGTCTGTACAGCAACAGTATTCGGGCGCTTGTCCACCAGGGCTGGGCTGAACTTTCGAAGCCTAGATAGTTCCATCTACTTTCCTCGCTGGCGTAAAATCGCTCACGCCCCATTACCAGAACAATATGTCTGTCGCTCGGACGGTATATCGACGAAAACAAATCCTGGCTGCTGGTGGCCTCCTTACCAACCCTAGTTCTTTAGTAATGAGTCGGGGAAGAGGGTAACATGGGTAGAAGAGAAGGTTGAAAAGGGGAATGTGTGCCAAGTTGAAGTGGCCCACAAAGACGGCAAAAACGTCTTGGATCTCATGTTGAACGCCTGGTGTTTTGGTTGCAAAAACAGAGACAGAACAAAAACCTAGACCCAAGCTCCGGGCGAGACTTGCATTGTCCGCGATGTTGTATGACGGACTCTGCAAGCCAACACCTACTTATCAATCATACCTGGCACGTTTCCACCGCCCACCCCTTCCCTCACCTTCCTCGCTCCCCTTGAGAGGCCAGAAAGGGAGGGCTACTTCACAAGATGTCCCAAACATCCTCGGCGGCATGACAAAACTTGCTGCAGGCCACACTAGCCGAGAGGCTGAACTGGCTGATGGAGATTTTCTCATCCACGTACTCATCGGCAAAACTGTCATTGCCCTTCGCCATGGCACCAACAAAGACACATATGCTCTCCTTGGGCCCGAGACCTTGGATATAGTCTCTCGGATGCACAGTGGCCGAGTCGAAGCTCAACGTAACCTTCCGGCAGTTGGGCGGTAGGTGGTCCGTGATAGGATTCTGGATGACTCGGAGAAGCTTCTCCTGTGAGTTGGTCGATCGAATGGACAGGCGATGCAGCAGCTGGACCATCAGACCTGCGAACCGCTTGAAGGTTCTGGGAATGCGGACGGTGGGCGAGACCTCGATCAAGACACCCTTGGCGGTGTGTATATAGATCTGCAGCTTGCCCGCCTTGTTGATAGGTGAGTCGAGCAGTGTGAGGAGGCACTATGTCAGCGTGACGTACAGTCAGCATGTTGAATGCCAACTTGGTAGAAGATATGTTGAAGAATAGGTCACCTGATGTGTTATGTCGGGTCGCGCGTCGCTGATGTCTCGGTTCATCTTGCGCATGACACCGATGTGCTCGTCGCTGTTGAGGAGCGAATACTTGTCCTCGCGCTGCATGCCCATGCGGCCAGCACCGCCGCCATGGGATGCCTTGTACGTCTCCAGGCTTGCATTGGACAAGACCACGATCAATCTCTGACTGTCCTTGTCGCCAGAGGGTATTGGCACATGTTGTTCGGCAACGAGTTGAGGCAGAGCTGGGGGAGGTAAGGACTGGGTACCTGTAGGCATACTCATTGTGTCAGATACGGCGGCTTGTGGACTGCTATTGCTATGTATTGCGGAGACGGGGATGGAGATGGAGACGAGGCAAGGGCTCGTGCTCGTAGCGCTGCTGGGCCTTGAAGACCCTGTGGGCCAGAAGGTTTCTCTAGTCGATCAACCGTGCGGCTGAGGAGCGGTGTGCACAGAGCAAGAGTAGCGCAGGGCGGCAGGCGACATGTCGGCGGGTATGCGCAAAGCCACGATTGTTTGTCCTGCCTCTGCACCGTATTGCTAATGTGTATGTGCGTGTATATATATATATATATATATAAAACAGGGTTTCAGACTTACGGGGTCGTTTCCCGGCACGATACTCTGTAGCGGTAGGCATGGTTGGAGAGATCAAGAGACAAGGAGGAAGGGAAGGAATGAACTTGGCAGAAGCGAGTAAGTAAAACTGCTACACGTGATCAGTACTGGTAGAGCGATTGTTATATGCTAAGCTTCAATGGAAAAGCTGGAAGGCTTGGTCTGCTCGGGTGGAGGGATTGAAGTCAGGAACGAGGACAGAACTTGAAATGATTGAAAGGAATTGTCGGTGAAGTGGAAGATTTTCTTCCCTTTTTTTAATGGTCTGATGAGACTGCGAGAGTGATGGACCCCTCGGTCCCTCGCGAGCCTTGCGCCCCACCATGGCTGGTGAATGCTGGGGGCGCCGGGGGCCGACAGCTGCAAATGTAACCCTGCCCCTCCTCTCGGCCCCCATCTTCTGCTGCTGGATCTGGGTTCGATCGGCCTCCGGCGATTTTCAGTTCGTCAGTTTGTCAGTTCACGGAAGACCTCACATCAGATCTATCGGCTAGGTACCTACGTCCATACTATGTCCAAGTACGTAGTAGCGGCTCGGACTATAATTCGCAATGCAGTCGTAGCCCGTCTTGCTTCCCGATAATCTGGATGTGTCCCCTGCCTATCAATTCTGTACTGTTTCCGACTCTTGCATTCCGTAGTCGTTCATTAACCCGTTGCCTACCTAATGGATCAACCAATATAAGGAATCCATGTGGGGTATCTAGTACATAAGGAACCTGCAGGAGGAAGTTAGGTACGCTTAAGTAGGTACCCAGGGCGTGAATCCATGCAACGCCTGCACCTTTTGCGCCGTAACCGGAGCCTCCGATAGACCTTTCTAGTTAGTGGAATGAAGCCAACTGCATAGGCGCCCGGCGGGATGGATGTAGATAATGACTCGGCGCCGGTGAAACTTGATGCACGGGAGCCGTCACTTAGGTACTTCTACATGTGGCTCGATGGACATGTAGGTATCACTGCGCAAAATTCCGGCAATTTCCAACACATCAATGCCAATTCTGAGACGATGCATGAATCCCGCGTCTCTTTCCACTAAACAACATGCAACCCAATATTAGAAACCATATCAAACGTCAGCTAATATGTAGGTATTACGTGAGCCTGTCTTTACATATTGACCCATTCTGAAATACTACCTACATGTTGGAAGTCACTGAGAATAGGTACGCGACACTCACACGGCTAATCATACAATGCGTCCTGTCGTCCAAGCATCGCGTTTTACCTGACGAGGTTAATCAAACAGCTTAAAGTGTCGGTTTACATTTATTCATCTGTTATTGACTTCAAACTATCCCATGGAGACAATTGCAATTCTATCTCGATGTCCCATGGATGGCTGCCGTAGGTGGTAGGTGACACGGGAATAGGTAGCAGCATGACTGCCTTGCATACATCATTAAGCTAGTCAGCTGTTATGAGTTTGTCAGCTTATAATCTTGGCATCCCTTACTCCAGGAGGACAGATAGGTATTGGTCTGCTGGTGTAACACTTCGAAAATACCCTATGCATTGCTTCATACTTTGTCCTATAGGCAAAGGCCACGTGCAACTGCTTGTTTTGGGACTGCCTTCTACTCATAATTACAGAAGCCCTAAGAATGAATAGGAGGGCACCAGACTGAATAAATTCTCTGAGACGTTGAATACAATGTCAGTAAGTATGGCTGAAAAGAGTCCAACTGTGAGGTGAGTAGACAATTCAATAGTAAATACGAAGTCTCTTATGCGACTCTTCTCTTGGCAACTCCCAAGTCATTGTTACAGCTATTATAGCAAGAAGCAATAGATATAATATAGTCTAGTCTGGGTTTGGAGGTGAATGGTAAGTACGAAGAAGCTCAGTCTAAAAATACATATCTGGTGGTTATATTAGATATCACTATTGAAAAGACTGGCGCCTTTACTAGAAAACATCACTCTAAGAAGAAATGAAATGTCGACGTCAGATAAACCCAAAGCTCTGGAGCAACTGGGCCATGCAAGATCTCGCAGGTATGTCTATGGATATATCGGCTGTAACTCTTACTTGTGCATCAGCGAAGATAATTGTCTCGTTGGGCTTTGTGATGCTGGTGTAGCCGTAAGGGTTGCTTGAACTGAACTGGGGCCCGAAGCACAGGACAAGGTCAAATTCAGTGACAAAGCTCTGGACGCTGGCTTCATCGAAGCTCCCTCGACAAAGCTCCCTCGATAGATACCATGGAAATTGGGTTCAGTTTCGTCTACCAGGCCATTGGAAAATGGGAACGTCTAGATTGGTCAGCCAGCGGATTTTACAAGGCTCTCACATCTCGGACGATGCCAAATACCCTACTCTCGCAACTGACAACAATGGTTGAGTTGTTTGCATCATACATTCTGTTAAGGGCAATATTCACGGTAGACTCGTGTTGAGTGATTGATTGAAGATCTGTAATATGGACCGGGGAGCAAAGTCGTTGTGCAGAAATAGATGCTGTAAATCAACAGGGACTTCGACATAGGCCAGCTGACTATGCAGGGGACACTGCCGCAGCATTTGGTCAATCTGATCGAGTCCGTTAGCGAACCTTGAAGGTAAGTAAATTAGATACAATAAAGGCCTTTGCTTGACTAGATCAATAACTTGAAAGAAAGAAAGTAGAGGTAGCTTATGACTTGTCAGTCAATATGAATTACGGTTTACCCTTACCTCCTTATTTCTATTAGTACTGTGGGCGTTGTTTGGCTTGTGAGATGATTGCGGTGATTAAAAGAATATGTTTTTTCTTAACTAACGTGATTGAATTCCTATTTTCTTATTGAAACTCATACACATTATGACAGCGTTAACTACACAGAAGTACATAGATCCGAATACCCTGTGTGTGGAAGTGGATCACGAGGGTCTCTCATCTCTGGGCATTGACCAGGACCTTGGAGGTCAGGACGTGGCTGTTCCTTGATATCTTGAAACTAAGTTATTTCTTTGTTGTGTATCATCTGGATCTTCTCTGACAATATGAGTTAGCCATGACTGAAATATTAGTCCGAAATCATGAAAATTCCTAATACTCGTGTCAATCTTCCTGTGTGCGGATATCATGATTCATGATGCCTATAGGGAGATAATATCTGGATATATCTACAAGTCTCATTTTGACTAGGAGGGCTAACGCGATCCACGACTCCTGGCTGCCCGGGCTCCGTCACACTAGTACCTAAGGTCGAAGGTTTGGGCCAATTGCGGCGAGCACGCTGAGTGACCTGGGTACACAGGCCAAAATACGATTGCCCCAGACATCATCGACATCGTCGGCGTCGCCGGTGCCTTGGCGAAGTGGTTATCGTTCTCCGTTTGGGATGCACAGACTGAACTCGGAGAGGTCAGGGGTTCGAATCCCCTAGGCACCCTTAACAACTAGCTATCCTTTTGTCTGCTATGCTTTTTATTGCTGGACTTTGGATTATATTTATATCTTGACTCTCCCTTGATCGCGCACTGCTAGCGGAAGGCGCGACCACCGTGTATCATACTGAACATCTAGCTAGCTACACACACACACACACCCTCTCTTGCCAACACATACCACACTACCTAGACTATGTACACCGACCCCATAGAGCTTGATACCCGATATCTCCACAGGATTCCAGCTACGGCGATCTCAGAGATACTGTAAGGGCCCGTGATACACGCCTAGGAAGAATGGTACGTTTTGAAAACTACTTTCATATGATGTAATCTTTTACCTTGAAGATAAAATTTGAAGCTGTAAACACCGTAAAACCGAGTACCTGAACTGGACTATATATGCACGACTCGCACCGCAGCGCTGCGCCGTGGCACTTATAATAATTTGACTACGAAAGGGGGAAGCATAAATGGTGAATTAGCCTGAACCAATAAAGGTATGTACATACCTATGTTATAAATGGTCCTATCGCGACAATGATGTTACTATCGCGAGTATGGGAGTAGCACCTTATAATCTATCGCAGACATTTTATATCCACATTAAGAGTTACAGCCTGCTTAAGTGGGAAAAACAATTTCATAGGCCTATCTCAGTATACATCAAAACTAGCCTCTCTATTTAGATGTGCGAAAAGGCAACAGTTTGACTACCTCCACAGTCTATACTCGCGCCAATTACCCAGATATAAACCTCTAAGCCAGTGTCGTGGAATACGTCCTAGCCCCAACCAGGACAATCATAAGAAGCAATTGTAGGCACAATTAGCAGACAGGTATAGGCACCTAAGTGCATTTTATGCTAGTCCAAATGGACAAAAGGAATAGCTGCTGATGCTTTATGGCGAAGCGCTGCTTCATGTGGAGAGTGGCATGGTCTAGAAAGAAAGAGATAACCATGTTGAAGGTGCCGCTTGCCATACCTACCTAGGTAGCGAAAAGAACCTAGAGACTGTCCCCTCAGCCGTTTGGGTTATTAAAACCCATCTGAATAATCAATCATCTTGTTTGACGCAAAGGACTGTCCAGTATACGTTGGCAAATGGTAGGTACACACATTCGATCGATGAACAGGACTTGAAGTTGAAGTTAACATGGACGGAAGTCTCCGAGTGGGGCGTGCTCCGAAGCTACCAATCACTGCCGAGATTGGGTAGGCGCTTGGACCCGCCGATCCAACTGCAGCACCTATGGACCCGAGCCTTCTAAAAATTTGGGAGCTACCGAAGAAGAAGTAGGTCCGTACCCGAATTCTCATGCGTCGCAACCCATAAGACAGTGGACGAGAAACGACACCCATCGCGCGCATGCCAGCTACGATACCCTGAAGGTCGACGTCGGAGAGAAACGCAGCAAGCAGCTGGGGACCGAAAAGCGAAGCTCGTAAGACGACGACGCATTTAAGGAGAGAGAGAAAAAAAGGATGGCCTCCGAAGCAGTGGCCGCCGTCGCCAGCACCGCGCGGCGGGCAGTCAAGGAGATGCACGGCATTGTGGTCTCGGCCGGCCTGATGGACAAGACGGTGAAGGTGAAGCTGGGGGGCGTGCGGTGGGAGCCGCGAGTGCAGAAGGTTCGTTGATCTGTTTGCGTTTTTGCATGCAAGTCTGTCCGTCTGCCAGAGGAGCCCCTCGCGAGGAGAGGAGGAGGGGCACATGGCGGATGGATCCGAAAGCTCTTAGCTACTGCATACCCAGGGTTGTTAGCTAACCATCAAAAACCTCCCTTTCCTCGTCTCGCAGTTCTTCAAAGAGCCCCGATTCAGACTCGTCCACGACCCGCGGAACTCGGTCCGGCAGGGCGACCTCGTGTGCATCACGCCCAGCTGGCGGGAGTCGCAGCACGTGCGCCACGTCGTCAAGCACATCATCGCCCCGTACGGCGAGCCCATCGAGGAGAGGGAACCCATACCGACGCTGGAGGAGAGGGAGGCGGAGCGGGCGGCCAAGCGGGCGGCCAAGGATTTCCGGAGGTCGGTGATAAAGTCGGGAGCCCGGGTGGAGGAACTGGCGGCCAGAGTCGAGGACGCGGTGCGGAAGATGAAAAAGCGCCTGCGGCACACACAAAGCTTGGCAGCAAGAACGGCAGCAACCACGGCAGCAGACGATGTTGACTAAAGTGAATGCGTCCCCAATGGAGGAGATATTTTTAACAAACGAAAGTCAAAATACTATAAAACAACGTCAACGACAAGAGTTGGCTCCATGTAGAAAACTGTATATACCAACCATGTAAGCTAATGCAGAGGCTTGGCTTGGCTAAGAACGGATCATGAGTCAACGGGAATATGTATTGGATGCTTTCTCCTAGGTATCGTATGCCAATTCGTCCACCTTGTGATTCTCCCCGGCAAACCAAAAACGCCGCCTTTTTGCATCTGTTAATCCATGGTCCCACCTGCCGTTGAAAGAAGGAACAATAATCAGCTGTATGCTCACGTTCTCCTGGAGGGCCTGCCCCGGCTATCTACAGGATGCTTCACCCGCCACGCTCTCCGAACTGCCTGGCCCAATCCTCGTATTCCTTCAATCCCTCCTTACTAACACTGGGGCGGATCGTACGGAGACTGGCTTTGAAATCTTGGAGCTCAATGGGCCGGATCTCGTCCATTGTCATGTGAAGCAGGGCCTCGCCCAACGAACGGAGGGGTCCCATAGCTGCGTCCTTAGCTAATGCGGTGATATCTGACCCGGAAAAGCCTAGATCAACACCATATTAGCGTTTCCCGCGGATGGGAAGATAGCCACTTCATCTTACCATCCGTCAAATTCACCAACTCTGCGATATCGGTGTCGGTAAGACCGTGCTTCTGCTGGCCAAGCAGCGTTTTCAACTGCGTAGCCCTGGTCTCCTCTTCGGGTAGGGGGATGTACTGGCGCCTCACAAATCTTCGCCTTGCTGCTTCGTCAATCGCCCATGGGAGATTAGTAGCTGCCAGCACCAGCACGCGGTGCGCATCACCTCGCTCTTTGGCTCCACCGGGGCTCTCACGCCCTGCTGCCGCTCGCTGCAAGTCGCTCCACTGGATGAGGAATTCGGTCTTGATCCTCCTAGTCGCTTCGTGTTCTCCCGACCCAGATCGCTGTGACAGAAGCGAGTCTATCTCGTCCACAAAAATGATGCTCGGCGCCATCATTTTGGCCAGGGCGAACAACGCACGAACGAGCTTCTCCGACTCGCCTAAATACTTGCTCGTCAAGCTGCTGGCCGAAATGGAGAAGAACGTAGACTTCGATTCCGTCGCAACGGCGCGAGCGAGCATCGTCTTCCCCGTGCCGGGAGGTCCAAAGAGCAACATGCCTCTCGCGGGTTCGCGGAGACCCATGAACAAGTCTGGGCGGAGGAAGGGATAGACTACCGCTTCTCTCAACGCATTCTTGGCAACTTCGAGACCAGCAACATCGCTCCAGTGGACCTCGTCGCCGTGAACTACAATCTCGTTGAATATTGCCTTCGCAGCCGCCTCGTCTACGCCCGCCGGTAAATTCTTGAGCATCCTTTTCTTTCTCTCGCTCCATTCGCTTTTCGTTTTCTTCTCCTCGGCCGCCGAGTCCGCCGGGGATTGCGCGTCAGCGTCAGCAGACAGTGGGATTTCTCTTTGTTTACCCTTCAGTTTTACACTGTAGGGGCTTGTTCCTATATCCTCATCGCTGGAGGTGGAGACTTTCCAATCTTGGCCAGATCTTTGGCGGCCTACGCGTTTCCGGGCGCTATTCGGTTCGAATGTTTGATCGCGATCGATGGGCTTCCGCCTTATGGAAGAATCTTTGGTACTTACCCTGAGGGCAGCTTCCAGAGACTCGGGCGTAAAACCGAGGACACCACCCGGTTCATCGTGATTCGAGCCGTCCCTTTTCCTAGATGCCGAGGCGCGTTCCTTTCGACTTACCGCGGGACTAGAGTCTTGCCGTTCCTGGATAGATAGTGTGTTCAGAGCACTTGAGGCGGCGCCTAGAGCAAGAGAAGACGGCCCAGCTGACGGATAGTCTGCCGAATCTCGCACGAGAACGTCGGGACTTACACGTACACCAGGGGTACTAGCCGGAGGGTGCTCTGGAGAGGCCACCAATCTTCTCGTGTGGCTATTCCAATGTTTGTGTGAGGGTGGGGAACTGGTTCGGTCTTGTTCGTAGGATCGCCGTGGTTCAGGCAATTTCGGGGGCATACTCTTTATGTCTGCCGTGGTACCCCTCTCGAGATTTTCTCTTGACCCAAGGCTTGTCCAAGCTAATGTGGCTGCTTTGCTCGCCCCTGGACCCTTGCTTATCTTGGATGGTGGTTGTCGAAATGGCTTTGAAGACTTGTCTAGCTTGCCTGACCGAAGTGTCGTCCGCATCGTACGCTTATCGGGGCTGGGTGATCTCGAGGTCCTCCTCGTTGAAGATACCCCGTAAGGAGGCAGTGAAGGTGGTCGTGTAGCTGAGGAAGAGGGCGAGGCCAAATCCCCCACTCGGCCATGACCACCCACCACAGCGTGTTCGGATGTAGTTCTAGATGGGAAGGAGGGTCGTTTCGGGAGCGGAGGTTTGGATAACTCTGGGTATGTTATAGCAGGTATTGTCCCATCGCCAATAAATCCTCTTTCTGGGGTATTCGTGTGCGAGCGGCCATTCGTGTTCCCCTCAAGAAGCATGCCTGATTGCGTGGTATGCGTCGTCGCGTCGTCCCCACGGGAAACCCTAAGAGCTTCCAGAAGATCAATTCTTTCTTTGCACTGCGTCTCCAGTTCCCTCAGACTTTCCAAGAGTGCGCTCTCCGTCTCAGTCTTGGGAATATATTTAGGTTGCTTCCTGTTGGTCGGGTTCTGGCGTATCTGGTCGAGGGCGTTCTTCCAACAAAGCATAGCCTCCTTCTCGTCACCCTAGGCACGATGGCAGAGTTAGTTGTTGAAACGGGTGCAAGGAGCGCTGGGAGCGCTGGGAGCGCCCTGCACGCGAGCGTCCGTCAGTGGCGCGGTAGACGTACCTGGCTCTCGTAATAGACAGCAGTTGAGCATTTCAGGTAGCTCTCGTCGTAGGTCTTTTGCAGGCTAGAGAGACTCTTATTCGACCACATGCTTGCGCCAGCACAGTGTTCACCTCACTCTGATGAAAGAACATATGGATCCAGGCGCGACAATGGCTTCACCGCTGAGGCATACGCGACTAAACATGGGGGAAATGTCCTGTTATTCCTGGGTCTTGGTATTGGAGGATCGTAAGGCCGGCTCTCGACTACACGCAAGGTATGTGATGGGAATTACAGTTCTGGGTTCAGGAACAAGATGAGGTCTTCCTCGCGCAGAAATGGCCTTGTGACGTCGTTATGTTTTGGTGGGGTTAAAGGCGGTGTTACATGTAAGGGCAGATGGGACCTCAGTTTGTAACTTTAGCTGCAAGCGCGGTAATTGTATGTACCAATGTATACGCGTACCTATATACATGAAGGTATGGTGCACCTCTACCGTATGAATCCAGTTGCCTCCAGATAGGAGGTATGTGGGAGGTTAGCTGGCAGGATCTTTCCAGGGAAGCTCAATGAGAGCGCACTTGCACAAAGCCAATGGCTCCATGTATGGTTACTCATAAGACAGCTTTAGTCCCTTCGCGTCCTTTGATGGCGGTCTCGTTGTAACCGGTAACACACCTAAGATATGCTGATATAAGGCCCTAAAAGCAACATTACAGCCCATCTCGACTATGTACCCACTACAAAAGCTACCTAACGTTAATGCGATGCCTATATAGTGCAACCTGACTTGACATAGATCCGACCTACTAGCGATGGCTAATTCGCCCCTCCACGCCCAGAGGGCGTTGCGCTTTAACTAGCAAAACACCCTAGTAATTCGCAAAAATAAGTGGATGCAGCATAATTATTTTTGCTGGAACGATAAGATTTTATCGGGATTATTAAGGCTTTATCAAAGTAAATATATGAATTTATATATGTGCATAAGTCTGTATATATTTTTGCTAGCAAATCGCTAATAATGGCATGTATTCACTAGTGTGACGAATTACTAGGGTGTTTTGCTAATTAAAGCGCAACGCCCTCTGGGCGTGGAGGGGCGAATTAGCCATCGCTAGTAGGTAACTTGGGCAACATCTGGGTCACCTACCTAACCTACCTCCATCAAGCAATAAGGCTCGGGGAACTGATGATTGGAATACATACAACCTTCTTTAGTATAGGTAGGTTACCTATACCTATATATATATATAAATAAATAAGGGCCTAGGTACACATGGCCCGGTGTGTCAGTGTCTGATGCACCCGGCTATGGCAGGTCCATGCATACTACCTGATTGGTAGGAAGTATGTAGGTATAGAAACTACCTAAATATTTGACAGCGCCCGGCTTTACAGCTAGACTTGCCAGTCTACGTCTCATCCTTATTCTCTTCATCTTCATCTTCATCTTCATCCCGAGGAAGCTTCATACCCATCATCCCAAGAATATTTCCTGCAGGACCAGCCATTCCAGCTTGGCCCTTGAAACTGTCTAGCAGATTTTTGGCAAGGTTGTAATCGACATCCACCCCATCCTCATCACCACTCTCTCCATCTTCATTTTCGTCTTCATCCTCGTCCGACACTTTCGAAACACCCTTCCCTTTGCCTCTGGGACTTGCTGTATCCCTTGCTTTGATAGCCTTCGGTCCTTTAGACTCGGGATCAAGCTTCAGTGCACCGTGCTCTTTCAACTCCGCCTCCATCTGAGTGGCCAGCTGTCTGATCTCCTCATCTTCGCTATCTTCTGTGTTCTCAGTTCCAGGTTTTTTCTTTTGCAAACTCGCAGCCTCCGAATTGGGCAATCCCATCATCTCTCTCATCATCCGAGAAAACTGCTCTTCATCGAAACTGACGTCTTTATCCTCATCGCTATCGTCCTCATCTTCGTCCGAGATATCATCGTCTTGGTCCATGTCCTCCATCTCGGCCCCTTCCAAACCTGCTGTCTCGTCGTTAAGGAAAGCTTCGAAACGAGATACAATCTTCTGTAGGTCTGTCTGCGCTGAAGGATCGCCAAATCCACCTTGGGTCCCCTTTCGAACACGTTTCCCCTGTAACTCGTTCTCAAAATCCTCAAAGTTGATATCCAACCATGACTCACTATCCTCCCTATGCACGTCTTCCCAAGTTTCGATGTCCGCGTTCGTTGGCAATACCTTATCGCCATCCTGTTCAGCATCCTCGAGGAGTATAGCAAACTCCCGCGCCATGCGGTTGTCTTTCTTGTCTGCGTTGGTGGCAAGCATCTCGAACCCGCTCGCTACTTTCATGCCCATCTCTAGTGTCATTAACTGTTTCTGGGCCTCCTCGGCATTAGACGCCCCTTTTTCGGCATCCTCGAAGATGGCACTCCATATGACCGGGGGTGGGAAACGCTGCGATTTTAGCTGCGCGAAAAGCACCTTCGTGAATTTTACGCTCACAGTCACCAAGTCCTTAGGTGGAAAGTGAGTATTTCCAGATAAGGAAGCGAGAGGTTTCATGGCAACCGGGTCTCGAAGGTAGAACGCCTCAATGGCTGGAGCTATAGTGGCAGGCCTTTCGTGGAGAATGTACGCCAACTTCCTAGGTATGGTGACCAGCGCATGGTGCATCGAATCTGTTATTTGCCCAGGATACTTCTCCAGCCGATAGAAGGCTTCCGCCTCAATGAAACTCGAGCAAATTAGGCCATCGGGGTTTGATTTGAGGTAGCTGATGGCCTCGACTAACGATAGCGGTCGCTTCACCTCCGAACTGGCTGCTAAAGGGAGGATGCGGAGCCTCCCATCATGTATCCAGGCCCGGTTGCCGTCGATTTCGGGGCTGAGCCACTTAGGCAAGACGTTGGCTGCTTCAACGAGTAGAAACTCGCCATCGCTGTCGAAAACTCTAGCCCAGAGGCACGGGAAGGACCGGGTTAGTTCCCGAAGTAGGTAAACTATAAGCCACTCATCCTCGACCGAATCGCCATAGTTGGCGGTGCCATGGAGAAAGCTGAGACCCTGGTCTCTTTGGATCTGCAAGTGGAAAGAATCCCGCTGCCATATGTACCCTCTGGTGAGACTGTTGCAGAGCTGCGCAGCAGCCTTTCGTATATTCTCCAGCTGTGATAAAGCCGTGCGAGCCTCTGCTATCTGGCTGTCAATGACGAATAGCATGTACTCGACACAGTTATCGGGTAACCGCCTGGGGAAGCCGCTGAAACCATCTTGGAAGAATTCAGTCTTGTCCTCAATCTTGTCTTCAGAATCCATCTCGTGAGGCGAGATGTTATTTAGCCGAGCTTAACTCTTTTTTGGACCTGGAGATGTAGACATATAGTATATGTGCTTTATTCGTACTAGGTAACATAGTCGTCAAGATACTACCTAGGGTTCTGGTATCGAGAGAACAATGGTGGCCAATTAATGTATGTACACAGTACACAGTTGCCGCACCCTCTGCTTTAGCGGGGTTGTAGGGGTTCCAGGGTGAATCCACAGGCTTGAGTCAAGTCAGCACGTGCCTATTCGCGCTACCGCGTCGCGTCGCCCGTTCCCCTTACCCAATATGTACGCGCAGATTATTTCGCGCCTAAGCTTAACGTTGGGTGCTACAAGTAACGAATTGGATGTACGGGGCTGGCGCCTAATAACGATTTCGACGACAACCTTGCCTAAGGCGATGGCCAGCGTTACACCCTGAAACCTGCCGCGATCGACCTCACATCGTTTCTCCCTAACACGCTGATGAGAGTGGGCGCGTCACGAACAGGCCTCCGTATACCCCCACCTCCGTGACGCGACAATGCCTTCCGCAAGCACCTCTAAGCGCTCTCGTCGCGCTGCGTTCGCTGACGATGGTGATGACGAGGATGGAGTCACCGTGATACGGGCCAGCTCAAGCCTCAGGAATGAATCGGTCAGCAGTTTCTGGTGTTGTATCTACTACTATCGGGCTGCAAACTAATATTTGCTGTATAGCAGCGAAAGAAGCCACGCACTTCGGGTGGTGGCCCGAGTAAGAAATCGGCTTGGTCGGCCGGGGGCGCCGCCAGCTCCGACGAAGATGAAGCTATGCTGGAGCCCGATACGGCGCACATCCCGCCTGCTGCTACGCAATACGAGATTATGCGTGACGCCGGATTCACGTTCCTCGAGCATACCGACCAAGACGACCAACGAGCAACGCAACGCTTTCAGAATCGCCCAGAAATGCTTGGCGAAAACCATGCGGCTCTCAATGCCATCATTGAAAGCATCACCTGCTATAATTTCATGTGTCACACAAGGCTACACTGCGAGCTTGGTCCTTTACTCAATTTTATTGTCGGGGAAAATGGAAGCGGCAAAAGTGCCATCTTGACGGCCATCACCCTGTGTTTGGGTGGGAAAGCAAGCGCGACAAACCGTGGTGGAAGTTTGCGCAGCTTCGTCAAGGAAGGCCAGGAGCATGCCAGCCTGGTCGTCAAGATCAAGAACCAAGGCCCCGACGCTTACAAGCCAGATCATTTTGGAGAGTCGATCATTGTTGAGCGCTATTTTACGAAGTCGGGGTCAAGTGGATTCAAGTTGAAGTCCGTTACTGGCAGAATCATCTCCAACAAGAAAAGCGACGTCGACG
Organism: Xylaria sp. JS573; assembly: GCA_000966885.1. Classification (NCBI taxonomy): domain Eukaryota; kingdom Fungi; phylum Ascomycota; class Sordariomycetes; order Xylariales; family Xylariaceae; genus Xylaria; species Xylaria sp. JS573. The sequence goes on along the minus strand of JWIU01000093.1, from coordinate 55,043 downwards.
ATGTTGTTGAATACTACTGTCTCCAGGTCGACAATCCCCTCAATGTCCTCTCGCAGGATAACGCGCGGCAGTTCTTGAATGCAGCATCACCTGCCGCGAAATACAAGTATTTCGTCCAAGGCACCCAGCTCGAACAGCTCGACCATGATTACCAACTCCTCCAGGAAACCCTTGAGGCTAACGAGACGAAGCTGCTCGCATTTCACGAGAACATCACCGTTCTCAAGGAGAAGTGTGAAAAAGCCGTAAAGCTGAGAGACGCGGTGACCAAAAGCGCAGAGATGCGGAACCAATCTAAAGTCTACTCAAACCAGCTCGCATGGGCCCAAGTCATGGAGCAGGAGCACATCCTGCAACAGAAGGAGGATGCCATACATATGGCGCAGGAGGAAATAGGCCAGTGGGAGCGTGCGATCGAGGACAAGACGCAAGTGCTTGGTGGCATGGACAACAAGATCGAGCAAGCCAGGGAAAACCTAGAGGTGCTTAACCAAGAGGAAGGGCAAGTCAAGGATCAAGAGGGGGAAGCGAAGGCAAACTTCAATGAAGGCAAAAAGTCGATCGAAGAGACCCATGCACAAGAAAGAGACCTCCATGGACAACTCGGTAATGCCTCGAAGAGGGTCGAGGACTACCAACGCATGATCCACGATGAAGAACAACGACAGGAGCAGCTGAACGGTGGGGCTCTGGCGCGAATAGAGAATGAGCTGGCGGAGGTCCGAAAGACGGCGATGAGCATTGAAGAAGCCAAGAGGGCCCACGATCAGCATCTCCCCATCCTCAATCAAGAACACGCCGAATCTGAGAGGAAGTTACGAGAATTGATAGAAACGCTCGAGCAGCAGCGGAAGGAGGTGTCAGCAGCTGAGACACGAGTCCACGATTTGTCTCGAGATCGTAGCAATCCGTTTGCGGGATACGAAGCCGAAGTTCCTCGACTCTTGAAAATGATCGCCGAGGACAAGGAGTTCGGAGAGAAACCTATTGGGCCTGTTGGCTCGCACATCAGATTGGCCGAAGTTACTTGGTTGCCCATCATCGAAGCGATACTGGGTAAGAATCTCAATGCCTTCATCGTGACATCCAAGGCCGACCAACAGCGTCTATCTGGCCATATGGATCGATTACGAATTCGAAATTGCCCGATTCTCATTGGTTCCAACAGCCCACTCGGCAGATTGAACGAGCCAGACGAGAAATTTGACACCGTTCTGAGGGCCTTGAAAATCGATAACCAGAGGGTGAGAGATCAGTTGGTCATAAACAACGGCATTGATCAAATACTTCTTATTGAGAAGAGAGTAGATGCCCAGCACGTAATGTTCGATGGCGCACCGCCCAGGAACGTTACGTCGTCTATAAGTCATCATGACAGAAAGAGGAACTATGGTCTGCGGCTCGCCCTGTCGGGCGGTAGAAATATAACCACGAGCACAGTTAGCCCCATCGCGAACCAGAAATTCCCTCGTATACAAGCAGATAAAGAAGACGAGATCAAGTTCCACAAGGATGCCTTAGAACAGCTTCGATCGGAATACAACGATTTAGATGCGTCGAAGCGAACGCTCCAACAAGCGGCACAGCGTTGCGCCCAAGCTATTACACAGCACCAGCGACGAACCCAGAGCTTCATAAAAGAAGCTCGGGACATCAAAATGCGGGTTGATCAACTCGAAGAGGAAAAGGATCCGTTTACGCACCAGTCAAAACTGCAAGGCCTCAAAGAGAGTCTAGACGAAGCTGAAAGACAGAAAGATCACTACGGCAATCAGTACGGTGAGATGGCAGTGCAGAAACAAAACATGAACAAGGAGGTTGAGGATCTCAAGAAGTTACTTAACCAAGCTAAACTAGCTTCTCAAGAATGTAGAGCTAAAGTGGCTAAGGCCGAAGATAAAGTCAAGAGGTATGAGGAGACTAGGAGGGTAGTTCTCGTTGAGAAGAACCAAGCGTACGAACAAGTCGCTTTGGCAAAGGCCAAGAAAACCCAGGCGGAACGGTCTAGGGAAAGACAAGCAGCAGTTGTTGAGGATTATACACAGCAGGCAAGCGCTGTCGCCCCTGAGCGAGCCTACATCCCCGAGGGGCAAACAGTCCAAAGTATCGAGCGTAAATTTGAATCCATAAGGGAGCAGCTGCGGAAGATACGCAGTCAGCTGGGCGCATCGGAAGAAGAGATCAACGACAGAGCAGCGCAGGCAAGCCAAGAATATCGGGACGCCAAACGACACTACAAGAGTCTCGTCTCGCTTGCAGATGAGCTGAAGAACGCTCTGATGGACCGACTAGAAAAGTGGAGAACATTCCTGCGGCTCATCTCTGCGCATGCCCGCACCAACTTTGGCTATCTTCTCAGCGAGCGCGGCTTCAGGGGCAAGCTTCTGCTTGACCATCAAGCCAAGAAGCTCCAAATCCAAGTTGAGCCAGACGAGACAAAGAAGACAGGTGCTGGGCGAAACACCAAGACGCTGTCTGGCGGCGAGAAGTCGTTCTCGTCTATATGTCTGCTCCTAGCGATCTGGGACGCAATGGGATCTCCCCTGCGATGTCTGGACGAATTCGATGTGTTCATGGATAATGTCAACCGCGCCATTAGCACAAACATGCTAGTAAGTTCGCTACAATTCACAACCCGTCACTCAGCGACTAACGATGTTCATAGATCACTACGGCTCGTCGCTCCGTCGGCAAGCAATTCATCCTCATTACCCCCAATGCCATCGAGGGCCGAGCACAGATTGACAAGGATGTCAAGATCATCAGGTAGGTTTCCTGCCACAGCTCCAGGCTTGCCCTCTACATCTAAAGCTAACAGTCGGACAGACTCACGGATCCTCGACAAACACTTCTGGCAGATCATTGATCTGCTCCTAATGATTAGGAGTGTAACTGTGTGCATATGTAAATACGAGCTATTCTTGAAGACAAGGCTATCGGAGTTGCGGTAGATTTATCCAGCGCTCAAAGGGATTCGGGAGATCATGGTATAGATTCGGGCGGACCGGTGATAGGCATACATGATCGCGTGACATCGTAGCTATCCGGACGGGGTGGGGTATGTACACAGGCACGATGACCAACTCTCCAGTCCGACCACCGGGCATCTGACATTGACTTGTTATTCTGACCGTGTCCTGGCCTGGCCCAAGTGAATTACTTATGCGTAGACGCCGTGCTTGAGTGGTGTGCTGTAACAGTACATATATACGGTTTTTTACATGTAATCTTACACTAGTATATACCAAGTATGGTAATGTTCAAAGTCGACGCTGGACAGGACGGTGATCGTATGAGATTGTCCCCACGGTTATGGCAGGCATACAATCTATATCCTCACGCCCTTGCTCCGGAGGACATTCAGGCCAGCCGAGGCCGTGAACCCGACCCACTGCCCCACGCTGCCCAGCATGCTCCCGACCTTACTCGTCTCCTCGAGCCGCCGCTGCAGGAAGGCCCGGGTCTCCCCGAACCCGGGCGACCGGTCGTTCGTCATGAAGAGCTCGGACGACGCATAGATCGTCGACAGGGCCGCGCGCTTCGTGTACCACGACGGGTCCACCGACTTGTCCCCCGCCAGGTAGTGGATCTCGTCGGCCAGCAGGGCTAGTTCGCGGAGCGAGGAGGGGACGTGTGACGGCTGTGCCATTATGGCGAGGGCCTGGACGGAGTGGGAGTGGAGTCAGCCAATGAAGTTAACGGGGCATGAGAGGCGAGACAAATGCTGGGGGAGGGGATGGTACATGGGCCTGAGAACGGCGTGTGCCCTCTTCAGGGCGGGGCGGAGCGGAGTGGACGGAAGGGATAGACGACGGGCAAGAACATAGTAGGCCGGTTGCAAAGGCAGATTCAAGAGGCGGCGATCGTGAGACTGCCCGCGAACCATTACCAAGGACCTCGTTTTCTCAAGTGACGTACCTCCTGCCAGCGATGGTTGATCTCCCGATTACCCTGCAGCCTCTCCCAGGCGAGGAGCTCGACTTTGGCACGTATCGGTAGCTGTGATGATGGTGATGCTGGTGGTGGTGCTGACGGGTCGGCGGCGGCAGCAGTATGGAACACGGCCTCGCTGCGCGGGGCCAGCGCCCCCCGCCGCGTCACCAGGTGGTAGCGGATGAGGCCGAAAGGCCCGTCGGGCACCAGGTTCGTGCTGATGTCGGGGTAGCCGGCGTCGCGGGCGCCGAGCGCGAGCGCGCGCGGCGTGAAGCCGTGCTCGGGCACGCGCGCGTACGCCGCCGACAGGATCGCCTGCTCGGCGGCGCCGAAGCCGCCCTCGTCCGCGGGCGCCGGGTGGTCGTGCGAGTGGTAGGGCTGCCGCCGCGCCATGGATCCACTGCCGGGGTGGTGATGACTGGGGGTTCGGGTCGGGTGTCGTTGTTGGGTCGCGCGCCGCAGGCCTGTTGCGGCAAGCCGCGCCGTCGTCATCGTGGCTCTCGATGGAGCCATTTTTGTCGAGGTGGTATGGTGGGGTGGCACGCCGCCCTTGTAATGGGAAGGGTTTCGGTCTGTCTGTCTACCTAAGTAGTAGGTATCTCTGTGAGCTTTCCCTAATAATAGATACGTATGTGTGTATGGGCTCAGGCACCCCGACGTTAGGATAGGCGCATTTCAGCTGGGACGTGGATCTTGTCAATCATCTGCGTTAGCTTCTGCTTCCGCGAAGCTCGTGTCGGGTTGAATCTTACCTCAATTCATTGAATCTCGGGACATTTTCCGACCGGTTAACCCCGGCGTCCATCTCCACCTGCAGGGCTCCAGTCCCAGCTGGGCATGGGCCATCCATCCACCTCTTCGGAAAATTTGAAACTCCACTGGCCGCAAGGCCGAGTCCCCTGACCCCCGGCCCCGTCCACTGGTGAGGTCCATTGAGGTCATCAATCCAAGTTCACGGGCAGGTCTAGGTACACCATGCCCTATTAAGGTCCTTGCTGTGGCCGATATGTAGCTAACAAAAGGGGCCCGATGCGCATTTTCAATGTTTCTAGGTGTGTCACCTGTTCGAATGATAAATGCTATAGTGATATCAGGTATAAAAGGCTTGAAGGAGGGGCACATCCGAAACATCCATGTTTAAACACTCGTATCCGTGTAGACTTCAAGAGATCGGATGAGGTTCGGGAACGTAACGTTGGGGCACGCTATGTACACCGAAGTCGTGAGGAAAGACTACCTACACTAGAACCGGTCAAGACCTCACGCGTGTCTACATAGTATGTATTTCCTCAGAACATGAGGCGGCATAATATGGGGTCCGGGTCTAAGACGAACCTACGACTCGTTGTCGAACTAGGTACCTATTAGCGCTTCGTTTGTATTTTCTTCTCTGCGAAATACGGAACAGGAACCCTCCACATCCCACGCATTCGACATGCTAGCAGCCCTACCTGTTGATGCCGGATATCCGCAAGGGCCGGACGATATTCCTATTGGGCTCAACGACTTGCGGAGGGTTGGGGGTTGTAATGGGTGTGTTGCCAGTGGGTCGACAGGAACAGGGTCAGAGAAACCGAGTGGCTTAGTTGCTTCTGCGATACGATTGGGAGGTTGTTTGACGCTTGTCAGATCACCGCGTGGGTGGCTCTCTGTATCTGCGGCTAACAGACTAGGTTCCGCCGAGGAACTGAGAACTTTTGTTCCTGACCGTGAGATAGCAGTTGATGAAACGCGCCTCTGGATAAAACATCCAGCCATGTTGTGTGACTGAAGACCATTCTCCCCGCCCACCTTCCCGTACTAATCACTCTATTGTTGTCCATATCGCCATAATCTTAGATACCCTGAACACTACTCCTGCGGGCGAAACAGGGGTCCAGTTACGGCGGGACAAGTGAGTCAAGTACTTTACGCACACAGTTACCTTTCGGTGTAGCGTTGTGCGCACTCGAGGTAGGATTACCGGGAGGGATTGTTCGGCTCCTTATGGTCAAGCCCGTGGGAGGTTGTCTGGGCGTCACATTCCATAACATATAGGTGGACGTGGATCCTTGAAAGGAGTCGAGACGGTGCCTCTTGACGAGGCCATTGTGACAAGTGGGGTGGCGAAGAGGGCGTGCTTCTTCACATACAGCGTCAGCATTTCCGCTGACCTGGTGGTGGACCCCTATCAACTACGATGGAAAGCAAGCCTGATTGATGGTCGTGCCCCATCGAGTAGGTAGCAAAAGAGGCACGACAACGGCAGGGGGAAGGGGGGCCTCCCCAACAGAAAATTTTGGACATAATGGAACGACTACGGTTTTCTAACTCGTGAAGGACAAGCTCCGGTGGTACTACAGCTGTTGTGCCACCGCAGCATCGAGGCTGAGAACGAATATTGGCTCCTGGGCCTAGAGAAAGCGGAACTGGACGAGCAGGTAGTTACCAATCATTTGCAGAGCTTTCGGGGTGTGAAAATAGGGACGCATCAAGTCTTAGGACTGGAAATAAGTCATAGTTTTCGGTAGCGATTGTGCCACAGTCTTTTGTACTATGTACTGATTCAGCGAGCAATCGAGATGATGGTCCTGCCATTCCACGCAAGTGTCAATCCTAATGGTGGATGAACAGGGGTAGCCTCTGCGGAATGCAGCTCGCTTCAGGCGGTATTGCATACGTGTACTTCAAGTGTATTCCCATGGCGGTGAGGTTAATAAGAACCATCTGTCACGTCCTTCATTCTTCAGGTCTGGCGCCTGCTCCTGCATAGTACCTAAGGTTAGTTCAGTTCAGCGGCTTGAACAAGTCTTCTAAGTTCACGTGTATCTTATGCACACCACCAGGTTGGAATTCGCAGCCCATTTCGAAGAGGCGGCGCAAACAGCCGCCCTCGTGTTCATAGGAGTTGCCATGTGTCCTATAGGCAATCTAGAATTACCGGAGTTCCTTACCTCCCATGAGCCTGCTGGATCGTCTTGGCAGGCCAAGCTGCCATTCATCGCGGTACAGCCCAAAATGTGCCAGGATGGGGTGGTGAAACATGGCAGTTTGGGTTCTAATAAGTCGAAATTGTTGCCGCACAGCCTGGCCTGGCCGAGCCTTTCGGGGGCCTAGCGCTCGTCGTAACGCCTGCTACGCATGCCCCGTTGCGTAATTCCCAGTGTCGGATTCGGCTTCTCCTTCGGGCGGATGAGGCCAAGCAGGGGGTTTGGCCAGCCAGGGCAATGCCCTGCGTCAACATATGTCAAGCTCGCAATCTCTATTAAGTAACGTTCATGCTTCGCTCCATACGTAGACAGGATCTGTTGAAGTTTGGCACCGGAGATCTCCAACCAGGACGTCAAAACCTAGGCCACAACCTGCCAGAACCGAGGCCAGTCAGCAAGGCGCAATGGGATAGGTAACGTGCAGTGGAATTCCTGATTTGCTGCCGAGGATCACAAAGGCTTGGTTCGTTCTGCAGGTGGCCGTTTAGGGCCCAACCTTGCTCGACCCAGCAGTGTTGTAATATGATAGATCAGATACCCGAAGTCAGACTAGCCCGGAAAGAAATATATGACCAATTCGCTACCCCGGCTGCCCAGCTGCCCGGCGGCAACCATGTACCTATACTCGCTGGCCTACATGGCAGGAATTAGCCATACGACAGCGGGCTGTTGCCGCGCCCGTTCGCGTGCCTGAGCCTTGAGTCCTGTGAGGCTTCTCAATACGACTGTGACGAGAAGATCTTGAAATCGTCGGTAGGGGGAGGGCGGTGGCTCAAGGCGGGGACTGGAAGAGAGTGTTTGAAACACGATTGATGTGTGCGGGCCGATCTCCAATGCGGTGGCCGCGGTATCAGCCACCCTTTTAAGGTCTGCCTGCATCGACTAATTCATGTCTTGCACCGATTTGGGAGACGTGATCCTGCGCCTGTAGGTATGTGTACTGCGTAGGCCGTAGTTGTTGTAAAAAGAGAAGCCCAAATGGAGCCTGGGCCATCGCGTGGGCCCCCTGTTAGCACACAAACTAGTCCTATCAAGGCAAAGAAGATCGTGTAAAGTATGGATGCATATACAGAATCTCGTACATCACCTCATGTGCGCGACAATACCACTGATACTATTAAGAGCCTACCTAATTCAAAAGACTCACAACATGTACACCTAGTATGTATAGGTAAACCTTGATAATGGCGGATACTGTGACCTAACTTCGTATATAACTACTTGGTATATATGTATCTATCTACATATATACCGATTTTACCTACTGCGGTGCGTGTAGACAGGCAGCGTAGATGGTGAGACTGAATACAATATATACATATTATGAACTGCCGGCACTACCACTACACAAACGTGGTCCCCAAATATTTCGATCCCAGTAGATCCAATCCTACATAAAGCGCACGGGAAACTACATTGCGTATCATGACATCCATGCTTGATATGAGACCAGGGATACATAATAGCCCAAGAGAACCCCCCCAATTTATTTTTGCTATCACAATACGCAGCTTATTCCGTATTCCTCGATGCATCACGATAATCAAATGCGAAGAATTTGTTGCCTTTCACGCGTCCTCAACGATCCTCAACGAGGCAACCACGCATACACAAAATCCAAAGGAGGTACCTACTGACGAATTGGCCGACTTCACTATAGTAACTACATGATCCCACTCGGCCTAGCCGCCCGTCTGTTAACGGCATACCTGCCAGCCGCAAATCCTCATGGTCGGCTCTCATCCACATCCTATGGCTTCCCCATAACGGAGCCCTGATGTGCCAAGTACCTATCTACCGAGCAAGTGCTCTTGTCGGCGAGATGCAAGCCGTCCGAATGGAATTTGGTACAGTAACACCACATGAGCCCATCAACTTGTAGAACAACACCTGAAATGGAAAGAAACTTATCAGCAATAATAAGTTCAACTTGGATACTAATTATATGTAGGGCCGTTGAAGCCCGTCTCGCCGTTCTACCTATCCTTTCTCTCTCTTTTCTTCTTCCTTTCTTCCTCTCCCTCTTCCCGGCGGACCCTGGTAGCCCGACAGCTTTCCGATCGCAGCGTTCTGGCCGCCCCTATATCTCCCAAAGCGTGGAGGGACGGTGTTCAAATACAACTACACAGATAGGTTTGGTACTTTCCCATGTGCTCTTCATGCATGTATGGAGTAGGTACATAGACTGCGGAGCTCCCATGGATCTACCGGCCCTACTCGGATTAATAGAATACGAATTCTCTCTGCTTATGGAATATCAAGATGACTAATAAAACGATTCTGTATTCGAAAGAATGCTAGGCGGTCGTAGACAACCGTGTTGTCTATTAGACCCAATGAGCTTCGATATATATACAATAATCGATCACCCCTTCAACTAGAATATGGACTATAGCCTCATTAACCATTGAGAAGTGCCTAAGCAGTTCCATCAGGTGTAGGTATTTTTGAGCCAGCCATACGTAGTACGTAGTAAGGGTCGAGGTTGGAAGACGGGGTCAGTTAGGTAAATCAGGACTTGAAGCTTAGATAGCCCTAGCCTGTATTCGAGAGTCGGAGAATTGCGCCCATCTCTCCAGCAGAAGGAGAGAAACAACAAGAGCAAGACGGAAAGATTCTTGTAGATAATAGTTACGGGGTATTGTTAACACCTGATACCTACCTACATAACTACCTACTTACCTACCCACCTGTCCTTCGTATTGAACGCGGGCATTTCACGAACAGGGAATAGATACGTACATGTGCGAACTGCTTACCTGCTACATTCCAATACCTCTTCTTGTATGAATGTACAAGTCCGTGTGGATTATATGAGAGGATAAACTGTATTCTAGTGCACGCTGAGCAAGCTTTGCAAGCACTGCTTGGAGTCTACACAGTAGCGCAACAGGGATCAATCACTGTTCCATATCCTTTTTTTTTTTTTTTTTTTTTTTTTTTTNTTTTTTTTTTTATAATCTACCCATACGAACAATATCGCGACCAGGCGGCCCAGGCACACCAGCAGACCAGGTACGATAGGTACGTACCTGTGGGTATCTCCACGCTTAGTTAGGCTTAGGTAGCTGGCTAGGTACCTACAATAGGTTAGGTAGCCCCCTGGAACCCTGCCGAGGACTCACGGCCTCACTGGGACCCCAGCTCATAAAACAATTATTTTTCCTTTCGCCGAACGCGACCAAGCCCGACCCGACCCGGCCTAACGAAGCCTTACCTAAACAAATCTCCTTCCCCCCAAACGATCGATCGTCCAAGGTCAGCTCCGACGCGGTAATCACCACCTCTCACCTGCGGCCGATTTTCCAATCGCGTCACATCAGCCCAAATTTCCATCCGCTCACGCCCACGCCCACGCCCTGCAGCCGCGTCTTCTCTTTTTCCCACTCGGTCGCGCCGTACATCTGAGATCCCATCCCCAGGATAGGCTGTTCTATTCTCGTCGGCAATCTGGTTACATCCTGCAACCGCATTGCATCTCAGGCGCGCTCTCCAGGTATGTACGTATGAGCTACTGGTCGCATATGCATCCTCCACTCCAATCCAGACTTGCTCTCCTCCTGCTGCTGCCATCGCCACTGCTGCTGCTGCTCTTGCTCTTGCGTGAGGACGCGCGCAGCTACCTACCTAGCCTAGAGGTAGCTACTTACTGCACGCGATTAGAGCGCAGCAAACCGGCCCTGCCTTGCCTCACAGGAGGAGAGACATTCCCCCCCATATGGACCCGGTGCCCGCGTGTCAGGTCCCTAGGTCCCCCAGGCCCCCCCTCCAGCCTCATCTGCCATCTGTGTGTGCTTGCTCGCATGTCGAGACACCTGGGAGCGTCGCTGTCGCTGTATATTGGCCAGCCTGGTCGCTGCTCTCGCTTGTTGCCACTGCCCCTTCTGCGTCAGACCCAACGTAAGCGGTTCTGCCCGTGCAGGCTGTCAGCCAGGCCGCCGGTGCAGAAGGCGCTGCAGCCACCTATCACATAGACGCGCACACAAACACATTCTGTACCTCGCAAGCCTTAGTGCCCCCCCTTTTCCGCCTCTCACTTACCGACGTCCCCCAGTCCCTCCCCCCCCCATACGCCGTGTCTAGCCCCCATACAATTGGCGCACTCCTTGTCACCTCAGAAGCTCACCCCTCCAATACAGATATACATCCTGACTTAACGGCGCCTTATCAGCACTGTCGGCCGAGAAAAAGAAAAAAAGAAAAAAACTTCTTTCAGACAAGGCGGCTAAGGTTGACTAAAGTCGTTCTGAACATCTTCAGCCATGGGTAAGTCCACATATACAGCATCACCTCATACCTCGAGCGTTGTTGTATCCAATAAGCCTTATCCAAGTCTAAATCATACCCCGTCATCTTCATCCTATCTATCTACCGGTTTCCGTACTTTCTTAATTCCACAACGAGGCTCCCCTGTGTCGGTTGCGACTCGTTACGCCGCCTTGCCTCTTTCTCCCACATCCACGCCCGCATCCCACACACTATCCTGCGTACATACCACCTACTCCTGCACTCACACATACCCTCCGTTCGCCGAATCATATCCTGCCCTGCCTATTAACGGCATCCCTTCCCACCAATCTTCCTCTAGAAGCATAAAACAAATGCCTCTGTGACGTGTTACTACCTTCACTACATTGGCCTTGTAACAGCCCACAACATTATCCGCTTCCCTATTCCCACCATCTCCCTTCCTTTCATCCAATCAACCCGCGCCGTCCCCCTCCCCCCTACCATCTTCCTCGACTCACTCCACCGGTTGTCCTATCCTCACTCTCCTGCCTGCCTTCTGTATCGTCTCATACATACCGTAGCAGCCCGTCCCAAGGCCTTTAATACGCCGCCCTTCCCCCCACCCCCCGTCTTTAGACGCTCTTACTCTCGAACCATTAACGGTCTAACCTCTTCAACACTTCGTATGCAACTGTGGCCCGTCGGATTGGCACAGTTGGTCCCCTCCTCATAACATTACCTTTCCATTCACCACATTTGCTTCTCCCAATATCGCGTGTCCTGCTCTTAAATTGGCATCTGACTTACGACATTTTCAATAGCTGATTCCGGAGATACCTATCGCCCTGTAAGTCGCAAAGTATTTTACGTTTGAGAGTCTTCTCATCTGCCTACCGTCTACCTTGATTATCCCACCTCAGTCCATATCGACCTAGGTATCCATCAAGGTCACTTGGCACCGGGCCCAGATATCAGCGATCTTTCTTAGGCGCTGCCGAAACTTTAAACTATAGTCTGCCTGCCCTGCAGATGTTCCTCCCGAAGGAATGCGTACATTGCCTCCCCGCTTTGCTTTTGACTTTGGCCTAAGGGAGCACCAAGAGGAAATTAGCTGGGTCCAAGAGCACCTGGTTTAGGTCTTAGCGGCGGCGGGGCACCTACATAACTTCAAGGACCCTTCCCGCAGTCTTCGTTCCGTAGGACTACTGCCTTCTACCTCGCACCTCGCACCATCTACCTCGCCCCGCGAGCGCATTCGCTCACACATCTGATGTCATTCATGTTGCAGCCAAATGCTGACGATTCCCAGCGCGAGAGATCCCGCTCTCCTCGACGTGGTCGATCAAGGAGCCCAGGTCGTTCGGGTCGCCGTCGATCATTTTCACCAAGAAGCCGGTCCCGAAGCCGGAACGAGTATCGTAGAACGGACAGACGTTCACGTTCTCCCATGACTGGAGCTGGAGCACCTGTCGGAGGATCAGGTTCGGGTTACGGTGGTCCGCCACAGCGATCTTACGAGGAACGCCAAGCAGCACGGGAACAAATGATGAACAACATCCGCGAGACGTCGCAGCAGGACCGCCGCGTCTACGTGGGAAACTTGTCCTACGACGTGAAGTGGCATCACCTTAAGGATTTTATGCGACAGGGTGAGTTGGGAGCTGAAAGCCATGGGGAAAACTCTTCGTTCTGTTTGTCGGTGGATTGTATGGCTAACGGTGGTTCGATCCCAGCTGGAGAGGTTCTCTTTGCCGATGTTTTACTGCTTCCGAATGGAATGTCGAAGGTGGGCTTCTACACGTGATTCATGGCTGGTTTTCTTTTGGTTTCTCCTCCTCTGGTTCTTGATGGAATTGATGGATTGACGGGTCGGGACTTCGTCCGCGGGTTTTTGTAGGGATGCGGGTAAGTAAAGCGTCAATGATCGGCGTGCATGGGAGATCCTACGTGGGCGTCTTTACTGATTCGGGGTTAGTATTGTGGAATATGCTACAAGGGAGCAAGCACAAAATGCGGTCGCGACTCTCAGCAATCAGAACCTGATGGGTCGGCTCGTCTACGTTCGTGAGGTAGGGGACCCAGCCGCCACTGATGTTGCTATGATAGTTGGCTAAGGCTTGGACTAGGATCGCGAGGCCGAACCACGGTTTATCGGAGCGACCGGAGGCCGCGGCGGTTTCGGCGGCGGAATGCAAGGGGGCTATGCCGGCGGCGGTGCTGGCGCCGGCGGCGGTGCCGGTGGTTTCGGCGGTGGCATGGGAGCCGGCAATCGCCAGATTTACGTGTCCAACGTTTGTCTATTCCCTCCCTTCCTCAAAGCTAACCCAGCAGACCAGGCCCTAGTATTGACTTCCTTCACAGCTTCCCTACACCGCAGGCTGGCAAGACCTGAAGGATCTGTTCCGTCAAGCAGGTCAGTCTCCCGCCGACAGACATCAACAGGGTCATCTGGATACTGACTTAAAGTTTTTGTAGCTCGAAACGGCCAGGTTGTCCGAGCCGACGTCCACCTTGGCCCAGATGGCAGGCCTAAAGGATCTGGTATCGTCATGTTCGAGCATCCCGAGGACACCCGTAACGCCATCCAGCAATTCAACGGCTTTGAATGGCAGGGACGTCTACTCGAAGTTCGCGAGGATCGATTCGCCCATCAGGGCTTTGGCGGCGCTGGCGGCTATGGCCAAACTGGGTTCAGAGGCCGCGGAGGCTTTGGCGGCTCCTACGGCGGCCGTGGCGGATTCGGTGGTGGTCGTGGTGGGTTCGGCGGTGGTTATGGCGGCCGAGGGGCCTACGGCGGAGGCGGAGGCGGAGGACCTTCTGGTGGTGGATTCGATGCTGGTACCTCTGCCCCGGCTGCCCCGAACCCTTTCACTGACTTTGCCACCGCTGGCACCGAGCCGGCCGAAATCATCTACGTACGCAATGTAAGTTGACGCCATCATGCTAGTTCCATATTTCGGGGCAGCTGGTTGCTGACTTGCTATCTTCTTTCACTAGCTTCCCTGGTCCACTAGTAACGAGGACCTTGTTGAACTATTCACCACGATAGGAAAGGTTGAGCAAGCCGAGATTCAATACGAGCCTAGCGGCCGATCTCGGGGCACTGGTGTCGTTCGCTTTGACAGCATCGCCATCGCAGAAACTGCCATCTCGAAATTCCAGGGTTACCAGTACGGTGGACGGCCTCTTGGCCTAAGCTTTGTCAAGTACCTTACACCCGGTGGAGGAGACAGTATGGACACAGACGCGCATGGTGGTCTGACACAAGATCAGATCATGTAAATGACGCACCAATCCAGAGTACGTTTCCGCGAGCCACGGTCACGATGAGGCCTTCTGGCACGTCATGGTTGACACGTCTGATGATTCTGTCGCGTATGCTCAACTATTCATGAAGCATACGGAGGCCGTGTTGGGGGAAAACACGGGCAGGAGGGTGGCCCTTTCTTACGTATCTGTACTACAATCCCCTTTTTTTTCTTAGCACACGTTTCCTTCGGCCTCTTAATTCTTCCATCACCAGGGTCAACCATAGGTCCGCAAACGAATCGTCGACCGTTCTATCCCTACTATATACGTGGTGTCTGGGAAGGATGGTCGGACAATCTTAGGGGGGTTTCAGCGCGCTGACTTGCGTCTAGCCGATTGGACGCAGGGTATGGAAAATAGTGCTCGATATACCGAAGGACAAAAAATTAGGTTTCTCTTTTCTCTCTTTCTTTCATGCTCTCTCCCTCTTGGAGGGCGGTCAGCTGGGGGCCAATGATCCCTGTTCAGGCGAGGAAACGGGAGGTTCGGAATGCTCTAAAACTAGATTGTACCCGTCAAATAGCATTTCTGATTTTCCAGGTTGGGTGGCTAGTCTTTGCTGGGCGCAACTGGAGGCCAATGGTTGGGCGAGACGTCTTGGTGAGAAAAGCGAAAAGCGTAGGATTCAGCGTGCTTTTTTCCGTGTGGTGCGAAGCGATTGTTGGGCCATGGACTTTGGTATGCGCATGTTGTAATACCTTCGTGTGTGACTGGACGGCAAGAGTGGGTTCGATACACGCGGAATATCGACTATGTTGCGCCAACCGCTCGAAGAAACCATCGAAACGTGTGAGCATTCTGTGTTATGTGCATTGCGACGGCGTCTCTGGACTATGTACGGGTTTGATTGTAACTACAGCTCACTGCCGTAACCAGCTACATAGGTATCGTGAGGAAAGGTACAGGAGCGTCGTGTGCACCCTTACGTGGCGGACACGCACTACGCTATAGAACATGTGCTTACGTTCCATGCCCGTACGAAATCTAGTGACGTTGGCTCTGACTCTTACCCGTTTAGAGCCGGTGGGAGCTTGTTTGCTGGTATTTGTGTTGGAAGCCAAGTGCTGGCTGACTGTTCTGGTGTCACGGCCACCAAAGCTATCTATATACTGCCTGTGTCTTCTTTCCGACTATGCTCGCGTATGGTCTAGCCCACGAAGCTTCGCCCGCAATAGACATTTCCATCCACTACTAGCCAACTACGACTACAACTGTATAGCCCTGGAACCCAAGAAACCGGCATCTCGATAGAATAAGCCAGTTAGTTACCTACGTCGGCAATAACTTCAGCCATCGCTCTCTCAACCTCTTCCTCTATCGTCAGCAACCAACACTCCAGGTCAGCACACTACAGTGCTATCGGCCGCCCTTCCTTTCCAACCAGGACAGATGTGCGAACTTCACTGCCAGAAATGTATCACCTGCAAGAAGGTGTGGGTGATGCACAAGAAGCTCGCTAGCTGCGATAGTGAGGACCCGGACGACCGTTGCCCAGATAGCCTGTGCATGTACGTGGGCCACCCGCGCAGGCCCACGAAGAGCGAATGCGAAAAGTGCAGACAGACTAGGGAGCAAGAAAGCGAGGGCGAGGAAGGACCCGCGCCCCCTACTCTTCATGGCGTGGGTGCGACCAAAGCGGCGGGCTGATGGAAAAGATCGTGAAGCAGGTACTTCTTTCTGGGAAGGCACAGAACAGCTCAGGGGCGAATGACACACCAGCGTACGAGGATGAATATCTTCTTTGGGATTTCGCTAGAGCCCCCATCAAGACCATTGATGTTCTAAGCCCTAGGTAGCTAAGCCAACTACCTATCTCGTGTATCCCGGCAAGGTGTTCTTAGAATTAGACCACAAATTGTCAGGCCGTAGATTGTACGGCGCGCGGCCGTGGTAGGCAGGCGATGTCGGTGTGTAAGTTAGGTAAGTAGTCAGTTGTGTCTTCTGACTTAGGACTGCGGTCCCTAGATAACACAGCTGATACCGGGTTCCCGAATCCACCCAAATATACAACAACACTTGAGGAATACCGTGTCTCGACCCGGCCAAACCCCCTACACCATACCATCACCACCCCCAGGGGCGCCAGTTGGCAGAGACAAATACTCAGGTGACCGAAACAGGCAGTCGGTACTCATGCGCCAGTGGTGGTAGAGACTCCGCCCTTCTTCTTCCTCGCCTTGCCTTTCCTCTTGCTACGATCCCTCGGCTTAAGCGTGGTCATGCCAGCCTTGCAGACCTCGGCATAGCGGTCGAAGAAGGCGGGCAGCGCGTCGGGCTCGACGACGGTCGAGATCTTGATCTTGTCTTTCCGGCGGTCCTTGCCCTTGGCATTCGTCGCCCGGATGAGCACGGGCATGGGTCGCGGCGGGTGCAGGTCGGGAAAAGTCCCGCTCGTGGTGGCCTCCTCCTCGACAGGCGGCTGGTCGTAAGATACTATATATAGCAAACAAAGCACGTGCGCTGTTAGATAGATAGACAGACTGGAATCTTGCCGAGGGCGCGGGCATGGGAGTCGAGAGCCATACATCTCTTCTGCACTAGGGTTATGGAGCCGTGGTCTTTGCCTTTCCGCTGGTCGAAGAGCTCGGCGAGCTTCGCGAAGAACTGTGTGTGTGTGTGGGAGGTCAGTCAGCGCTGGCTACTGGGCATCATCATCTGGAGACACGGAACAGGGAGGGTATGCATGTTCACGTACTTCATCATTCTCCAAGAGCCCCATTTTCGCATACGAGGGTCGTCAATGAACGCCCGGTTGTGAGTTGTTGTTGCTTCCAAGATGGAGTGAACGGTCGGTCTACCCTAGAGGTAGGTCAGGCGAGAATATCGAAAGTGTCGGTACTACCTACATAAGCAGATAAGGCAGTGAGTGTACTGTGTAGGTACCTAGTGCTGAGGACGTGCCCCGCATCCAACGAGGTTGGAATAAAACGCTGGGAGCTTGTGGGTTCCCTCTGTGGGTGTGGGGCGCCTCGCAGCGAGCTAAAACCCGAAGAATCAGAACAGGCACGCGCTAAAGTGACTTACGCTGCCAAGCAAGCCAGTACTTCGTAGGTACCTAGGTATGGACCCTGGTTCCCCAAGAATTTAGGTTACTGAGCAGGCGGATAGGCCGTATCATCTCCCGATTTTTTTTTTGCTTCCGCATAGCTCCATGTCACAGGCCAACGCGCTCGGTCTCAGGATATACCGTATCTACATTTCAGATATCATGAGGATCCAAGAGACGAGGCTTTCTATGTAGGTGTTAAGCTCAAGTTACGTACGGGCTCACCTGGCAAGAATTTTCCCTCCACGACAGGGGCGCCGTGGCAAAGATGGCACCAAGATCCAACCGGAAATTATCATTACCTTCAGCGCTTCTGAAGGCCATTGATGCTCAAGAACCTTCCTCCTATGCAGCGGGAAAAGGAAGACCAAGACGGCAGCTCTCGAGAAAAGAGCAGCGTAAAGCACAACGGGTCCAGAAAAGGCAGCCACATCGTTCACAGTCGCGCCAGCTGACACAATCGCGTCCACTTAAGCATCCGTCTCGCCCAGCCAGTGGTGTCTCTGGTGGTGGTAATGATGTCGATGAAGACGACGATGATGAAGACGATGGTGATGACAGTGGTGAAAGCGACTTAGTTGACGGAAGCGATGATGAGGATGGACATGGCGACAGCTTCGACATGGCTTCTGGTTCCGAAGAAGGCAACGATGACGACTTCGAGGACGAAGACGTCGTTGAGCCTCAAATCTCCAGGCCTGAACAGAGAAGGTTTGCCCAAGACGACGCAGAGATTGCGGAGCTAGAAAAGAAGCTCGGACTGAAGGGCAGGAAATCCCTACCAAAATCATTTGACGAGGACGGTCTTGGTAGCCTATTAGAAGGCTTAGACGGTGACGATGAAGACGACGGTGCTCCTTCAAAGAGAAAACGGAATACGGAGGCGGATGAGTGGCTGGCCCAGAAGCGCAGGAAAGCTCAAGCCGCTGCTATTATAACAACCACTCACAGACCCATAAATGACGGCGAAAGCGATGGTGATAACGACGGTGCGACTCTTTCGGGCCTAGACGACCTCGGTAGTACCGACGTCGAAGGGGACGAAGGCGCTGACGGGCTTGATGGGGTTTCAGGCGCACACCAACCCGAGCCTCCGCGGACGCAACGGGAAAATCCTTACGTTGCTCCCACAACTGGTGTCGCCAAATATGTACCGCCTTCGCTACGCAAGCAAGCCGGCTCCAGTAACGAAGCAGAAACTCAACTTCGAAGGCGTATTCAGGGTCTCGTCAACCGTCTGACCAACGACAGCATGATCGGTATAGTCAAAGATCTTACGGCCCTGTACGATACGAATCCAAGGCAGACCGTGACGTCTGCCATTGTGGATCTTGTATTGAGCCTTGTCACTTCGCCCGAGAAGCGGCCAGACGCCTTCTTCACCATGACCGCCGGGTTCGTCGCGGCAATGCACAAGGCTCATGGGATGGCGTTCAGTGCTTACTTCGTACAGCAGCTTGTGGACAGTTTCGGCCAGCATTACGAGAGGGCTTCGGGCGATCAGTCAGATGCTGGGTCGAGACATGCCATTGCCCTACTTGCCGAGCTTTACAATCTACAGGTTGTCGGCTGCAATTTGGTATTTGACTACGTCCGGCTATTCCTAGAACAGCTTTCAGAGCTCGATACAGAACTGCTCCTGAGGGTCATACAGCTCTGTGGCCCTTCGCTCAGACGTGACGACCCTCAGGCACTAAAAGATATCGTCAGCCGTGTCAAACCGGCCAACTCGAAGAGTACCTCTGTCAGGACGAGCTTCATGATGGACGAAATGAAGAAGCTTCAGAGCAATAAGACGAAAGCGGTAGCTCGAAACCGGGATCTTGCCGACCAGCGGACCCAGATCAGGAAAAAGATGGGTGTGTTGGGTGGCTCCTCCGACGCTCAACCTCTGCGCATGGGTCTCAGGGATATTCAGAATGCCGATAAACATGGAAAGTGGTGGCTCGTCGGCGCTAGCTGGTCCGGTAATCAGAGTGGCGTCGATGACCGAAAGAGCACTTTAAGGAAGGGGGATACGGGTGATGCCGATGAGGACATGGACTTTGGCGACGATGACCTAGGGATTCCGGATCTTTGGCAGCTTGCTAGAGAGCAGGGCCTTAACACAGAGGTGCGGCAGCGAATTTTTGTGGCTCTGCATGCGGCTACGGACTACGAGAACGCCGAACTCCTCGTCCGGAAGTTGAGGCTCAACAAGCATCAGCGAAAAGAGATTCCCGAAGTGATCGTTCGCAGCGGCGAGCGCCAGTCCCATTACAATCCTTACTATAGCCTGGTCGCCAGCAGGTTCGGCAGCGACCGGGAGCTATCCTTCCAGTTTAGACGCTGCCTGACGACGCGGCTAAAGAGGATGGGGGAGGACATCGACACGGGCGATGGAGAGGAGGACTTTGACGCGGAGGATGGTGCCGACTACGACATGCGATGGGTGTACAACACGGCCAAGCTGTACGGGTCACTGATCGTCGCCCGGTCTGTGCGGCTGGTGGATATTGTCAAGCATCGGAACCTCGCGGCCCTGCAGGAGAAGGCACACATGTTCTTCGAGGTGATGCTGATATCGGTCCTCCAGGAGTGCAAGGGCGACGCATTGAAGGAGGTGTTTGGCAACCTAGACCAGAGCGTCGCGCGAGGGTTACAGTACTTCCTAAGGAAGAACGTACGCAAAACCGACCTCCTAAAAGACAAGAAAGAAAAGAAGGCGGTCAGGAAGAGCTGCGAGGCAGCGGATGAGATACTCCAGAGGCTACTGACTGCCGAGTCGCTGCAGTGAAGGAAAGAAAGCACTTTGGTTGTAAGCGTATCTACTCGCTATTGCCCGCGTAAAGTGTAAAATATGGGCAACATGTCCATTATATACATGGATTGCGCGATGAGGACAACATCGATACCGACTTTGTTTGTGCGAGATTCATGACTTCCCAGGGACGTGATGACATATACCTAGGTACCTAGGCACGATGTTGAGAACAATAGGGGGGTCGGTCAGTCGGTCCATCCGACCGAACGAAACGCCCCTATTTCAATGTCGGGTACGACCTCGGGGGATAAAGCGAATACAATACCTACAGGAGAGTAGAAGGTACATATTATCGTATTATTTACCTATTGAATCAAACAGGTACATACATGTACCCTAGTAGCTGGAGAGCACCTACAACTTGTAACGGGGTGCAGGTATGTAGTTAGAGGTAGTCTGAGTCGGCCTCAGTCTGTGAAGTCTGCCGCGCGGGCAGCAGCGCGGGTGTGTTATGTCAGCGGGTATTGTCGGGGCTGTCGGGATGACGGTGACAAAATGCGCGAAAATGAACCGCCAATGATAAGAAGAAGAAAAAAGAAAAAAAAGAAAAAGCTGCCCTGGCCTGCCGCCTGGCCGGGCCTGCCTGGCCACCTGGCTGCCTGGCACCCGGTCCCTGCAAGGCGCCCGGTCCTCCAAAATTTCCAGCAACTCCAAACTCCAAACCCCAAAACTTCCATTCCCGAGAGCTGGCGACACACACGACATCGCCCTCCATCTATCTCAACAGAGGCTCCAATCGACGCAGACAGCCTCCCTTCCTCGAAACGTTTGATCGTACACTACAACGCATAGACGCAATGCTAGCCAGCCGCTTAATACCCCGGGCCGGTGTCCGGACCGCCTTACGCTCTCAGACC
This sequence comes from Xylaria sp. JS573, assembly GCA_000966885.1. Taxonomy (NCBI): domain Eukaryota; kingdom Fungi; phylum Ascomycota; class Sordariomycetes; order Xylariales; family Xylariaceae; genus Xylaria; species Xylaria sp. JS573. The sequence goes on along the minus strand of JWIU01000093.1, from coordinate 33,896 downwards.
TCGTGAGTGAAGCTTTGGCTAACCAGCTCGTTAAATCACTCGCTCGTCCGCTAACTAACCCGACCCTCGGCTCGCCAGTCTCCCGTCAGTCGCCACGCCCCTATCGCGATGGAGAAGAGGCTACGCTTCCCAAGCAGGTCAGCTGGACACTTCCTGAATGCGCTCACGCTATCCATCCTATCCCGAAACTAACCCGGCGCAGACGAGAAGGACCTCGTCATCATCGGCGGTGGTGTCGCCGGCTATGTGGCAGCTATCAAGGCCGGCCAGGAGGGTTTGAAGGTATGGCACCCATAGTGGGACCCCATTGGCCTACCGACATGGTTGTGGGAGGGACAATTAACGAGTGATGCCCCCCGGTTCCTAGGTCGCCTGCATTGAGAAGCGCGGTAGTCTTGGCGGTACTTGCCTCAACGTCGGCTGCATCCCGTCCAAGTCCCTTCTCAACAACTCGCATCTGTACCACACCGTCCTCCACGACACGAAGCAGCGAGGTATCGAAGTCGGCGATGTCCAGCTCAACCTGCAGGCCATGATGAAGGCGAAGGACACGTCGGTCACCGGCCTGACCAAGGGCATCGAGTTTCTCTTCAAGAAGAACGGCGTCGAATACATCAAGGGCACCGGCGCTTTTGCCAGCGAGAACGAGGTCAAGGTGCAACTGAACGATGGCGGCGAGACGAGCGTCGTAGGCAAGAACATCCTCATCGCTACCGGGAGCGAATCCACCCCGTTCCCCGGCCTCGAGTTCGACGAAAAGCGTGTTGTCACAAGCACGGGTGCCCTGGCCCTTGAGAAGGTCCCCGAGAAGATGATCGTCATTGGTGGCGGTATCATTGGTCTGGAGATGGGGTCCGTCTGGTCGAGACTGGGCGCGCAGGTCACCGTCGTCGAATTCCTGGACCAGATCGGCGGCCCCGGCATGGACACCGAGATCGCCAAGCAGGCGCAGAAGCTGCTGAAGAAGCAGGGCATGGACTTCAAGCTCGGCACCAAGGTCGTCAGCGGCGACAAGAGCGGCGAGAAGGTCACGTTGGAGGTCGACTCTGCGAAGGGAGGCAAGCCCGAGACTGTAAGTTCTATTCTCCGCCCGTGGGTTCTTTCTTCCTGTCTTGGCTAACCAATTCCCCCCAACAGCTCGACGCCGACGTCGTGCTGGTTGCGATTGGCCGTCGCCCCTACACGGCCGGTCTCGGTCTCGAGAACATCGGCCTGGAGGTCGACGAGCGTGGCCGCGTCGTCATCGATTCGGAGTATCGCACCAAGGCTTCGCACATCCGCTGCATCGGAGACTGCACTTTCGGCCCCATGCTGGCGCACAAGGCCGAGGAAGAGGCCGTTGCCGCTGTCGAGTTCATCAAGAAGGGCTACGGCCACGTGAACTACGGTGTCATCCCGTCCGTCATGTACACGTACCCCGAGGTTGCCTGGGTTGGCCAGAACGAGCAGGAACTCAAGAAGGACAAGATTCCGTACAAGATCGGCACCTTCCCCTTCAGCGCCAACTCGCGTGCGAAGACCAACCTAGATACGGACGGCATGGTGAAGATGATTGCCGACCCCGAGACGGACAGACTCCTGGGATGCCACATCATTGGCCCCAACGCTGGTGAGATGATTGCCGAGGCTACCCTCGCCCTGGAATACGGCGCGTCGACGGAAGACATCGCCCGCACGTGTCACGCCCACCCGACGTTAGCAGAGGCGTTCAAAGAGGCGGCCATGGCGACGTACTCGAAAGCCATCCACTTCTGATCTGTATATATAGAGAGCGGGTGCCACGGCAAATCGGGCGGGAGGCGAGCATCGGTGTCAAGGTGTGTACATTAATCCAGCATTTGAATAAGACAAAACGGCACTGAAAGAGAGCTATCATGATGGACGTCGGCAACGCCGCTAGCGAGTATTGCATTGTACTTGCTTGCATCTTTCATTGTATTATGTAGCAATGGGAAGAACCTCGTGGAATACTTCAGCTTGAGTTCCTCGGCCCACATTCGTATCCTCGTGTCTGGCTATGGAAGAGGAGGGCTGTCTATTCTATTTACCGCTTCTCGCCTTCCCCGCTTCATCGAGGACAGAAGCCTGTGACACAAGCCGCTTTAGGTGCGAATAGATTCTCGTCCTAAGTCTAAATTCACTAGCTGAAAGTTGGCGTCACAACATTCAGCAGGCGATCCAACGCGCATGGGCAAACCCGGGTCATATAGGTCTAGTGGGGAGACCTTCCTACCGTATAAATCCATAGATCTATCTTCCTAACCTAGTGAAGTTTAGATGGTTACATAACAAATCGGGGCCAAGATTGCGGTCGTGAGACCTTCATCTAGGTGTAAAGGGGTTTCTAGATATCTATCTACCTTATCTTCCATCCGATCTGCCCGTGGGTTGCCCTCTGAAACGGCATAAACCCCCACGGTTCATCGGAGCATATGTAGGTACACTTAAAGGCGGAGGAGCAGCGTTGTTGGGCTGGTTTGGGTTGTCGTTCTAGGTACATGGCTAGACATGATCCCAACTGTTGGCCGCCGTCCCCAGATGTATGTGATTGGCCCGGACGAGGTCGTGCTTTCGTGCTTACGTGACCGGAAAAGTTCCTTCGGTCACGATACAGGACTATGGCTTACTTAGCCCCGGCTCCAAGCCCGTAGAACCAACCCGCGTCCCTTAGTTAGTATATATTATCAGATTTTCTGCATGACGTTACCCTGCCATGAATCCAGATAGATAGTGGCTCGGTGAGGAAGGAAGAGGGGCTTTGAACATGGGATGTGTCATTTCTACTGATAAAAAACATGCGATGCCCTATGAGATGACAATATAGTAGGTCCCTCCCTCCCCTCCCATGATTGTTTGAGTGCGTATGATGGGGGGTACCGAGGCACAGCGGGCGCGGCAAGATGCAATACAGAGCTGAGGCGACGCTGGTTTAGAAGAACAAGGATACATCGTGTCGTAGAGAGTTATCCCTGTCGTCACATTGCGCCTCTAACCCAGACATGTAGGTGCTTACCGTATCCGCTGGAGTAGTCGCTATATAACAATTATATCCTCGCCCGATGGGTGCCTTGCTAGACATCCAACGGTATAAGAAAGATGAGGGACACGACCCCTTTCGTGTCGAATATATAGGTTATACTGACATGGTAAAGTGACGGTACCAGCTATGCCCAGAGTGGTAGTAGCATGGGATAAAACAGACAAGTCACTCATCTCTCTCGGGGCAAGGCCAAGTTGTTCTATGCTGTCGCAGAGTTTCTATGCTATGTTATGTATGTCAATATCACTCGCTAGATTGAACTTCTTCGGCCGCTTTGAGCGCTTTTGTAAACACGGATCTTAGATCGTCCTCCAGGCCTACGCTCACACGAAGTAAGTCGGGGCTCACACCGAAGCTCGCCGCCCAGTCCAGCTCCTGGTAGTGTGCCAGGACGACGTATGGCGAGGTAAGCGTGAAGTTCGTGCCCAGGCTCGGCCCCTTGGCCGTCTCGAGCGCGTCGTAGAACGCCACGGCGTGGGCCTTGGTCCTGAGCGTGCACGACAGAAGCCCGCCGTACCCGCCGCTCGGCATCCGGCACGCCTCGTAGTTGGGCCGCGTCTCGTTGTACTTGGGATAATAGACTTTGGAGACGAGGGGGTGTGCGGCAAGGACCTCGCAGATGGTCTCGGCGTTGGCGTTCACCCTGTCGATCCTGGTCTTGAAGTCGCGGCTGTTCCTCTCCATGAAGACGACGTCCTCGGCCCAATATGTGTCCTCGAACTCGGCGGTCATGTAGGATTTCAGGGATCGGTAGTACCGGCCGTTGGGATTCAGGACGATACTGCCTCCCATGACGTTGCAGTCGCCCGAGAAGATCTTGGTGAGACTGCTCACGACGACGTCGGCAAAGGGCAGCACGTTGACATTGACAAACGTGCCGACCGTCTCGTCCACTACAACGGCGAAGTCGTAGGTGTCGGCTAACCGACGGATGCGGCCGAGGTCGGGACATGTCAACAAAGGATTGCCAGGAAACTCGCAGAAGAGGCCCAGGAATCTTTCCCCGTTCTTCAGGCGGCTCTCGAGGTCGTCGAGGTCCGCTGCGGATCCATGGCCGTAGAAGATGGCACCGGGCCCGAATTTCTGCAGGATCTTGAGGGTATCGACGTAGGGGAAACCGAAGTTGATGCTTTTCCGAGGCTCGTGTGCGCTAAGAAGGGCCTGGTGGGTAGTGAAAATGGCGTTCATGCCGCAGGGCACCAGGTAGATGTCGTCCTCCTTGAAGTTGGAGATGCCACGAGCATTGGAATCCATGGTAGGCAGGGCGGTGGTGCTGCTCAGATCGATATCCGTGGTAAGGACACCGGCAATGCGACGCCTGATGGCGGACTTGGCATTCGGTACCAGCGAAAGGTCGAGATTCCGCCCATAGCGCTCTTCCAGGAACCTCGAGCTCTCGAGGGTGTCGGCCGATTCACCGGCGGCCGCGTCTGGGGTAGCGGGGGGGTGGTGGAAGCCATTGGAGCCGCCGTTCACGCCGTCGACGGACCCTGGCCGCTGGTATCTCCGCGGACCACGGCATAGCTTCTGCTGCGCCGTGCGCGGCGAAGAAGCCTTCTTCTCGGGTACTAAGATGCCCTCCTTGAACAGGCCATGGTAGAACTCGGCGCGCCGGCTAGAAACACCGTCGCCGGAGTGCTGCCAGTACTGCTTCGCGAAGGGAAACGCTTCCTCGGAGCAGAGGACGGCCGAGATGGAGGGCAAGATGGACTGAAGGGCGTCAGGGGTCTTCTTGGTGGGGTCCAGGACCAGATGAACAACGTCAAGGTGGTCTAGGGCAGAATGCGGCGCTTTGGCGCGGATGAAGTCCAGGCAACGACCGGCCGTCTTCCGCGTAGGGAAGAGCACGGCCTTCCGGGCAGCGCTGCCGTACGTGGCAAGGATATCGCGGCTGAAGGCCTGGATGCTCCTATGAATGAAAAACCTGGGATAGCCGGTAGTCATGACGCCGACGACCCATTGCTCGCCCTCTTCATAGCCCACGTTGGCTTTCCATGTCGGCAGCGAAACGCTCACGGCCTATGGTCAAGTCAGTCAGTCAGTCATTCGCATTCGGAAAAGACATGTGGGCAAGGACTCACGTGGGCAGTGTTCGGGGGGATGGAGTCTCCCAGATCGATGGACGGCATTGTAGACGACAAAGACAGATGATGCCGATGCCTACGTGATATGTCTATGCCAATATTAACCAGATACTAGCACAGGATACCCAATGCGATGGCCTATATGCGGTCCTCCGCCCCTGCAGAGACGGCGAGGTTACAAAGTGATTTCTGCCCCCTTACGGATTGAAAGTGAGTATATTTGCTCTTTACTGTGTATTCCCCCCAAACGGCCTGGGGGTATTAGTGATGTACCTAACTTAGCAGCTTAGTACCGGGGCCGTCGGGCTGTCGGGGCAAGTCCACCAATTCGTAGTCTTTGCCCATGCCGGGATCGGAGACAGAATTTTTTGAGGCAACTGGGCTTATTAGCCTGACCACATGCAACATGGAAGTACTAGTAGGTACCTGCAGTGCTTACCTTCCAGTCCGGTAACCTGTCCACCGTGTACAACGTCTAGGACAGCGTATATAGAAGAGAGGTACCTAGTTACGTACCTACCTTTAGGTAGTTATTACTTCCATATAGGTATGGATGGATTCACGCCTTTATGTACCTACCAAAGGCACATGGATTTATGTAAAGTCGGGTGCAATACATCTACACAGAATCAGGTCCAGGTAGATGCTGGCTCACGGACTATGACATCATCCATACAGGTTCAGTGGCGGTTATGTAGGTAGATACTTAGGACATGTACCTATTGTAAGTCGGCAAATATATTATATTATGCATACAGGTGGCCTAGGGGCATGGAAGCACCCATGTTTATCATATCCACGCAGCTATGCTATATTGGCCATCCCATCCTCGTTACATGCCTATTCTCTAGGCTAGGTACTCAGGTACATTTCAAATTGATTCACACATACTACATGGTACTAGACTGCCACACCCCTCGTCCCTGAGTGGTTGTATGCACTTATACCAGAAAAAGTGTCCAGTTCCGCCGACCCCTTCGTTTATTACTGATATAGTATAGGGAATATATATCTAGTTCCATAGACAAATATATATATATAAGAGCACAAGGACGGTCGTCGAGATGAGACTTGATAACATCATCCTACCATCAAAGGCGGATGACGATGAGCAGGCAGAGATAAAGCGGTGGGATATCGAGATCGAGGACGGGATTGTCCACCGCATCATACCATCAGAGCAAGGCGCTGATGCGCCCCCAAAACTCTTGCTGCCACCTCTGCCATCCCCACATCCACCTGGACAAGCCGTTCCTCTTAACCTGCAGCCATGCGCCGTCAGCCACTCACCCCGGCTATTCTGACCTTGTGCCCAGGACCGGCTCGTTCACCGGGGCTTTGGCGAACACGTCGAGAGCGAAAGAGCGCTACACCGAAGAAGACCTCTACCGGGGCTCCCAGCTCCTGGCCGCCGGGTACGAGCAGGGCGTCACTTCTCTGCGCGCTTTCGTCGAGCTAGACCATGTCACGGGCACGGGCACGCTGCCGTTGACCGCCGCCATTCGTCTCAAGGCCGACTTCTCGCACCTGGTCGAGGTGCAGATCTGCGCATTCGCCCAGGACCCCATCTTCTCAACGGCCCACGGCGAGGCAAACCGATCCGTCCTCGCCTCGGCCCTGGACAGCTATGCCTCGTCCATCGATGTCGTGGGCACTACTCCGTATGTAGAGGAGTCCCGAGAGGCGGCGCTCGAGAACATCCAGTGGGCCATCACCACCGCTCTCCGCCACCGTCTTCACCTCGATTTTCACTTAGACTATAACCTCAACTCGCCCTCTTGCAGCAGCAGCGAGGCCCCCCTGACTAACTCCGTGGTCGAACAGCTCCAGAAGCACGACTGGGTCGCGCGGGCAGCGAGGTCCAAGACCATAGTCCTAGGGCACTGCTCGCAGCTCAGCCTCCTCGACGAACCGGACCTTCGGCAGCTCGCCCGGTCCATCGTTTCAAGTAAGCTCCCGATCCACTTCGCCGGACTGCCCACCAGCGATCTGTTCATGATGGGCCGGCCGGCCGACGCGACAAGGGCGCCGCACAACCGGCCGCGGGGCACTTTGCAAGTACTCTCCATGATCAGGGATCTCGGGCTGCCCGCCTGCCTCGGCGTGAACAACGTCGGCAACGCCTTTACCCCCTTTGGGACCGGCGATCCCCTGCAGATAGCATCCTGGGGAGTGGGTATTTACCAAGCTGGAACCACCGCCGATGCAAAGGTGCTATACGGCTGCGTTAGTTGGCTAGCCAGGAGAGCGATTGGTCTTGATGCAGGTATGCAATGCGATGACGTGGCAGAGGGTCGATCGGTGCTAGGCATGCTTTTAGTCGAGAACCGGCGATATATCCATCTGCCAGGCCCCGGTGGCGACGCTCCATGGAGGATCCTCGCGAGACAGAGAACGGGCTTTAGGGACATGGTTTAGGATCCGCCCGAGGTGACGTTGAGATCAATTGTCAAATAGGCCAGACTGAGACATCTTTTCTGGATCCAGAGTGACGTTCGCTTCCCTGCAATAACCAGCGAATATTTGGAAATCGTCATTATTAGATTGAAAATTGCAGTACAGGGGGGTATCTTAATGGTTCCTGTCTTCGCAAATGAACCGTCTCTCGTCGGCTTATCCGTCTAGAACGCAACAACACCTCCACGCAGCTTTCCACGAGGGCGCTCGGCCTCCAGAACCACATTTCACATCACACAGCAGGGCGAATCTGAATAGTCGGGCCCGAAAATCTCCTTGTTCCGTTCGCGCTCGTTGGCTTTAACCTTCGCCTTCACTTCTTTCGGGAAGTACTCGCGAAGGAACGAGGCACGCTTGCTATCGAAATTGTCCAGGCCGGCCCGCATGATGACATCGGCTCGGCACAGGGGACAGAACCTCTCGCCCTTCCGCGACATCTTGACAAGGCACCGGCTGCAGAATATGTGCTGGCAATCCAGTCGGACGGGCCAGTACGCGACGGCAAAGCAGATAGGGCAGATGTAGTCGTCCAGCTGCGGCACGACCGAGATAAGATCGCCCGACATTTGCGCGCACAGGTCCTTGGCCACGTTCCCTGCTAATAGCCGTTCAGAATGAACCGCGACGGGAAACGTCCGGGAGACGCCGAGTGAGGTTCTCTTGTCGAATTCTGATAGGACGAGTCAGCCAAGAAAATACCAAGGGCACCACGGCACGTATGCGGTAGACTTACTTTTGAGTATCTTGGTAACGGCCAGATTGTTAATCTCCTGGAATTTGAGAGCCTGGAGAAGCATGGCATTCATATTAAGAAACCGACTGAAAGCTTGCCGGCTGCTCTCAAGCTTCAGATCCTGAACGAGCTTTCTTTTGAGTATCTGGTCCTGAAACCACCGAAGCTGCTCCACAGCCTGGGTGCTTGTCCTCGCGCCGTGGTCGCTCTCGCGCGTGGAAAAAAAGATACGGGCGTCCAGGTAGAGTTCGAAGATGTCTCGCCAGGTTGCCAAGTCCCCTCTTGCTCTTCGGCCCTTGGATGGCTTAGTTGAAGCCTTGATTTCCTGGCCGAGTACCATAATCTGTTTCCGCAACTTGTCCTGTTCTTCTCCTTGGAGCGTGTCTAGATTCAGGACGTCGCTCTGTAAAATGTCGAAAAACTCGCTATCAAAGACCAAGGGCACCTCAACCCGCTGAACCGGCGACAACTCGTCCTGAAGAGAGCCGTGGTCAGGGATAGGCTCATCAGCGAAGCCATGGCTGTGGTAGCTGGAGGGTGTCGAGGGGGTTGCTGGGCTGGTGGGACTGGCAGGACTAAGTTCCAGGGCCGATGTGCCTGGCGCCGCGGAGGTCCTGTGAGCGATCTTCTTCAGAAACGCTCGTGTGGATGGGGTTAGGTTTGCGTCCACTGCAACGCCATCTCTAAGATGGACAAAAACGGTCAATTTTGGACGCAAATGTCTGGAATCAGCGGTTGTGCCATCCAAGTGATAATTAAAGCCCAAGTCACCAAGCGGGGATGCAGTAGCTGAATCCCTTTGGCCGGCAGCCAACCGCGTCAGAGTATTTTTGTCAAGGCCGAGCTCCTGAAGCTCTCTGGTGACCTTCTTGAGACACTTCTTGAGCTGGCCGTAAGGAATGGCCGAATCTACCCACTTCTGCGGGAAGCCTACATGGGTGGTGCAGTGCACACCGGTCAGCAAGTGTATATTTCGGGTCGGGAAAGCCGCGAGCTTGTAGTAGTAGCAGTAGTGGGTAGTATTACCTTCTTGTTGCAGAACCTTCCTGAACTCCTGTGCGAACTTCATGAGGCCTGCGTACGGGCAGATGACAGAACCAGATCTCGATATACTTCTCTATCTACCTAGGTTTGTCGGATACCCAGCACGAGCGTCAAACACCTTTTTACCGGAAGCGGCTAGGGCAGCAGAGGGTGAAGACGCTCGGCCTAGAAAGGACGGGAATGGCAGAGTGGCGCTACACTAGGCCGGAACGCAGTACGGGATGGTTAGAGGTTGTAGGAATATAGGCCATAAATGCTCGCATTCGAGATGTTCGCATGGTTCATATACATGGATGTTAAAGTAGGTAAAGTAGGTAGGTAGGTATGGCAGGTGTGTGATGGCGGACGAATGCATCCTGATCACGCGGCAGGGCGGACTCGAAGCTTATTTATTTGTTAAAGCTGGGGGTCGGGCTTACTACTTTACCTCCTAGGCAGACTCCCTTCTACTACCTACCAAGTACTTACCTATAACGCGGGCGCACTCCCTGGTTCAGTCAGTCAGCCCGTCTGGCCCTTCCATAGGTACGGGTACCCAGGCAGGTCCTGGGCAGCCGGGCAAAAGTTTTGTTATAGGGTATCCCTAGTGCGTACCGTTAGTAGGTAGTATACGGATCATCCATGTAACGATAGGTAGGTATGTACGTAGTACGTCTTGGTAGTAGAGAGAATCGGGGCCTCCATTTTTTAGCTCGTGGCGATAGCCCCTGTCGACCTGTCTGCCGGGGTCCAGGCTGCCAGCCAGCCAACCTGCCAACCCTGCCACGTGCCTGTGTTCGATCTGGCAGCCAGCCGACCCCGAATAGCCCCCCCCCTTTGTGGTAACAGGGCACGCGACCTCAGCGAACATATGGCATTGACTGAGGTCTGGAATCTACCTAGTCTAGGTACCTAGGTAGTTACGTGACCAGCTCCGGCTACCTCAGATCCGTACATATGTACATACATAAGTAACACATACATACATAGGTAGTGTAGTTTGCCATTGAAGAGGTGTCGTGCGCATTAATCAGTACCTAATCATTGGATCGTCCGAAGTTCTGGGGGTTAGCGTTCTCAAAGATGCATCGATGCCACTGGCATCAACTGCCCGTCGTTTAGCCGCTTACTTAAAAAAACAAAACATACGTGAGCATATGGATGAAAGATCTGTAAGAGGCCTCGATAATTAAGGCCAAGTATATAAATATACATGTAGATAGCTCATAAGCCACATAAGAATGGACAGGCAAGCCCTCTGGTCTCTTCTTCACCTTAAAGGATATTCTAACAGTAAGAAAGAGGAGGGATTATGTGGACAAAGAAGAGAAAAAATAGGTTACTGTCGCATACCCAGGGTTGTATGTACATATGCTGCTACCTGAGGTGTCTGATTTCGTCTTTCTGTATAATCGACGGCTATGCGGCACTCTGTACCTACCTACTATGTATGTACATATAATGCATGTAAGGTAGATCAAGCTAGTGCCTCTGACCCTGATGGATGATTAGGTTGTCCTTGGCTACCGGGTAGCGGCACTGGCGGGGTTCCAATGTAGGTACCACCTATCGCAGACCTACAGGCAGGTACATGCACTGGGTACCTACTTCTGTAAATTTACATGTGGGGGGCCAAATGGGGTAGCGAGGTAGGTTCCCATCGTCCAGCCCGAGTTTCGATATCCGATATAGGTGCCTACCCTGCTGTTACATAGGTACTTTCCTATAATCCTATACTCCTATATCTGCGCCTATCTTGTTAGACCTGCCCTGTACGGCCTGACCTGACTTGATCTCGTCTAGTCTGCGACAATGGGAGCCCAGCAGTCCTCCGGCCGAGGCACTGCGACAAACGATAGCTCGCCCAGGAAGACAGATTACTACGAGCTGTTGGGTGTCGAGCGGCAAGCTAGTGATGACGAGTAGGAACAAGAACATCCATCCTCGGCCTCCCTAGCCCTACTAACTGCCTCGCGTCTTACCCTTAGAATAAAGAAGGCATACAGAAGAAAGGCTTTGGAGCTCCACCCAGATCGGAACTTCGGCGACGTCGAGAACGCGACCCAGAAGTTCGCCGAAGTCCAAGCCGCCTACGAGGTCCTCTCCGATCCCCAGGAGCGAGCATGGTACGACTCTCATCGCGAGGCCATCCTGCGCGGCGATGACCCCGCCGAGACCGAGGCCTCCCCAGAATTCTACGACGTCCGCCTTACCACCGCCGACGAGATCTACTCTCTGATCGGCCGATTTAACAAGAGTGTCCCTCTCGACGATTCCCCCAACAGCTTTTTCACCATACTACAAAACACCTTCGAGAGAATAGCCCAGGGGGAGAATGCTATGACCGAGTGGGACGGCCTGCCTCCCGTAGAGTATCCCCCTTTCGGCACATCGAAGGATGACGACAAGGTTGCCAAGACCTTCTACGGCAGATGGGCCAACTTCTCGACTAGGCTCTCCTTTACCTGGAAGGACAAGTGGCGGCTTTCTGATGCGCCGGACCGCCGTGTGCGTCGCCTCATGGAAAAGGAGAACAAGAAGTTCCGGGAAGAGGCCAGTCGCGAATTCAACGATGCGGTGCGTTCGTTGGTAGCCTTCGTTCGCAAGCGCGATCCGCGCTACGTTGCCAACACCCAGTCCGAGGCCGAGAGGCAGAAGATCCTACGAGACTCGGCCGCCGCACAGGCTGCCCGGTCGAGAGCTGCGAACCAGGAGAAGGTGAACGATCGATTAGCCGTTCCCGAATGGGCGCGGTCTCGAGGTACCGATGCGCATGAAGGCCAATTCTCGGAGAGTGAGGAGGAATCCGAAGTCGAACACATCGAGTGTGTGGTCTGCAACAAGACGTTCAAGAGCGAGAAGCAGTTCGAGGCCCACGAGAAGAGCAAGAAGCATCTGAAGGCTGTACAGCACTTACAGAAGCAGATGAAAAAGGAAAACGCAAACTTGGACTTGACTAAGGAGTCTCTGACCACCTCCATTCCAAGCATGACCGTGATAGATGATAATGATGATGATGGTGATGAAAACAATGATGATAATGACGACGACGATGAATACATGGATAAGACTCCAAATACCGCTGCGACACAGGAAAAGAGCGTGGTCGACACAGTCGAGACGGGGTTATCCAGTCGAGTTGGTACGGAACCTGGTAGCTCGAGGGCAACTACTGTCGATTCAGGGGACGAGAGCGAGGACGATGACTACGCCTCCAGAGATGTTGTGGAAGCTCGCCTCGCGTCGGGCCAAGGGGGTGAAAAGGGCCACAGCATTGAACATCTTGCCGATGATGTTGAGGGTGTCTCCCTATCAGATGAGAAAACCACAAGGAAGATGGGCAAGGCTAGGGCGAAGAGGGAGAAGAAGGCTGCCCGCGAGGCCGAGGTGGCTGCAGCGGCTTCGGATTCGCAAGGACACGTTACGGTGAGTTACCATGTCGCGCATGCCTGTCTACATTCGTGAGGTCTGCTGCTAAATAGGCAACAGCAAAGATGTACAACTTGCAATGCCGCGTTTGACTCGAGGACGAAGCTTTTCAAGCACTTGGACCAAACGCGCCATGCCGCAACCAAGACCGTATCTTCAAAAGCTGGCAAGAAGCGGCGGTGAACGAACGCTCTGTTCTGAAAGAGATGGAACCCCGGATCGTGTTGTCTGTCGTCCTTATACTATGTCATACGACAATTTTACTTGGGTTTTCGGGTATCAGGTGAAGGATGGGAGAAATTGACCGGCTACTTCGTATGTTGTTCCGTCTCAAAAGAGAAGGAGAACATCAATCAAGCAATCGCGTATCGGTGTTCAAGTGGAAATTCAATAATATCCTGCAGTAAGTTCTCATGATATTTACACTGCCGCTGTTTGCTCATGATCCCTTACAAGCCACCTAACGCCTGACCATACCTACTGGGATCTCTCATGATGCACCCAACCAAAAGTCGACCGGTCGTTTGCTTTCCCGCGTTCGTCATCGCGCCCTTCTCCGGGGTCTAGCCTTCCTGTACCGTCTCGCAATCATCGTCGCTAAGCGTTTCAACTTGGTCGATGGACCCTTCCAGTTCACTCATGTGCGCAGTCGGGTCATGGTCCGAGACGTGGATGATGGCCTTGCCTTGGACATGTTTGACGCTTCGCCTCCAATCTCGCCAGTCTTCCTCGTCGCGGATGAGGAAGCCGATGAGCATGCTGGGGTCTAGCTCCTTCACATGTAACCGTCGCAATTTTCGTGTATGACAAGTGTCGACCTCCTCTTGCGTGTACTCGTCTGGATTGGCACGATACGGCAAGGCCGGCCGGGTGAAGTGCGGGTCTAGGTAGAAGAAGTGGAGTCCCTGGACTCCGATGAAGTAAAGCGATGACGATGGCCGGCCACTACATTCCTCGGTTAGGGATTTGAGAAGCAGCTTATCAGGCACAGCAAAAACAGAACGTACCCTGCAATTCCGATCGACTGCGGCATTTGTAAAGATGCAGTAAGGGCTTCCCAATAGACGGGCGTAATTTTATCGATGCCGAGCCTGGTGCCCACTAGTATGACAGTAGGGTGGAAAGTCGTCCCGTCCGGCTTAGCTATCTTCATAAAATTGTCCTCATAGATGTCCGGGCCATCCCCTGTCGAATAGACACGTAGTGTGGGCTCCGTCGCATTTGTTAGGGCCCTGTCGCCAACGGTTAGCCCTGGCCGAACGGAAGCCGGTAGAAGACTTACTGAATACACCTCGCTGTCGCCGAAGGGCCAAACCATTCGCCAGGATACTTGCCACATGCTGCAGCGCCGTGGCGTACAAAGTTGTGAATCGAGTACGGTGCCCGTGTGTCGTCCGCAAACAGCGACAGGATCTCCCTCTCCTCCCTGTTCTGTGAATTCCTCCGCCATCCTGTAACTAGTTTAGCACTCACACGCAGCTCTCGGAGTTGTGCTGGGCTGGTTGCCTACCTCGGCCGAGACGTTGTATAACCATGGCGTTGGCTAACAGGCTTTGGCCTGATCGTATCATACATCCCCAACCACTATCCGAGGCAAAGCCATTCTGGTCACTCAGCTGGCTCTTGAGGCGCACCGAGAAGGAGAGGGCGGAGACTGCTTTCGGGTCTTGTGATTTGGCTATGGGGTCGAATTCGGATCGGTAGGTCATCCATATCCTGGATTCGAAGTCGTCGAGGAAGGCGGGCGGCCAGCCCCCGTCCACAGGCGCTTCATCGTAGGCCAACGAGTCGTCGAAGCTGCTTGAGGTGGAATCGGGAGGGGTCTCGGGGAGCTTGGTGGGGGCCTGGACGGCCTCCTTGACTGGGGGTTCGGGAGTGGAGGACGGACCACGGCTGAGGCTCGCGCTGCTGTTAAGCTTGTAGGAAGAGCCTAGGCACCAGACAGGCTGGTCGCGGAGGACGTTGTTTGCCGGCTCGGGATCCCAAAACATCTGCACAATGCGCCTGCCCAAGTCCACAGTAGAGTCCATGTTGAAGGATAGAGTGATGGTGAACGATGATCTCGTCTTAAGATATGCCTAAGCAAAACGATCAGGGTTGGAGTAAAGCGGCGCAAATCGAATGGCCCGAGAGTGGGCACGGATGCCTGCTTTGGTCACAGGAACTCTATAGGGTAGATGGAATTAATTAGACAAGTATAGTTTAATGCCGAAGTAGACAGGAGATGGAAATCAGCCATCAGCCGTCGAGGCAATAATTGGATTTTAGTTGATGCGACGGCCGTTAGTCGACAGAGCTTAGGAGGTACCCAACAGTGCCGATGTACCTAGGTAAGCAAGGTGCAACAGAGAGCAACAGAGTTCAGACAAGATAAGGAACGGGTGGGTGGAATGGACGAAAGCCTGTTCAGGGAGAGATGGATGACAGCAGTGCACCACAGCGGCTTGACGCTTATGAGATGGAGGGTTCCAGGCCGTAACTGGGGCTGGCGAGGAACGACGCTGCATACAAGGGCAATGAGCTTCGTCTAATGTGCAGCAGCCCACCTTCAGCCAGAGCTGGCAGAAAGGGCAATATGTGGGAGTCGGAGGGGACTGGTGATGAGCAAGGTGGGATAACAAGATAAGTTGAGCGATGGCATGTGCCTTGTGATGGTGACGGTGAGGACCGGGTCGCATGGGCCAGTTGCTGGCACATGTTACAGCCGCCATGGCCTGAAAGGGATAGACGAAGTACCTACACACACAGGCATCCATGCGTACGGAGTAGGTAGGTACATGTTTATCTCTTCTAAGGCATGCCCGATACCTACGTATGCCGTCGAAATTGCCTACATGCACATCAATAGCCTAGGTATCCCTTATGTCGATGCATCGGATATATATACCTACCTATCCAGCGGGCTCATACCTATACCTAGGTACATTGGATCCATCGGGATAGATAATAACTGCTGGCATTGGGAGGAACATAAGGTTCGAAGCTAGGTGGGCTGGCAAGTACATGTACTCGATACTCAACGTACGGAGTACCTACGTAGACAGGTAGATACCGTAAAGTACCTCAGTAGGTACCTATGTACTTTGTGGCAGTGGCGGGCGGGTACCCACCTCTATGACACAGGCAGCCTTAGGGGCCCGCCCACCTTTCCATGAGGTAGGTCCTCTAGGTAGCTACCTACCTCCCAGCTGCCCACCTCCAGTACCTACCTAACCCGCCGAGGCAGCGAGGTTAACTTCAATCCATGTTGAAATACCCAGGTATAAGTCCGTAGCAAGCACATCGATGCACCAAAGCTAAGTACATACCTCTTTCAGATTGACCTTGCCTGGCTTGTCTGTTAGGGTACTATTCAACTTCAACCTTTCATACGTCTATCACGGCTTTGCCCTAGCAGTTCTTGAATGATTGCAAGTCACTTCCAACTTTTCTGGAGAACATGGTCCACTCCCCAATATTATCTTCAAATAGTTGCACATTGCCCGTCGCGCCCACTTGACCTTCCATCAGTCTCTAGTTCACGCATATTTCACCTCGTCAGCGCTCACCCATTCCTTGCCCAGCATGCCAAAGAAGCGATCCCCAAAGGGTGGCCGATTCAGAGGTCCCCGTTCCCGCAGGGGCGGGCTATCTGGAAATGAGTATAGCAGGAATAATTCGCCCGCCCCCAGAACCTTGCGATCTCATGGTATATATCGTCATTCTTGCCCCCCGTTATGTTTGGACGTTAACCTTAGTCTAGGCTATACTCTTGCCGATGAGGCTAGGAGCACGGCATACAATCGCCGCGGCGCTTTCGGTCGTGACGCCGGTTTGAGACACAAGCCTGTTACTTTCATTAGTGCCGGTCTCATGGATCCCTTGAAGGAACTCGAGGTTACGCTTCAGGAAGAAAACGAGAATAATGTAGATCAAGGCACTTCGGAAGAGGTTCAAGCCACCAGTCTGGTTGCCGCAGACGCCGTCCTGCCGGAGGACCCCGTCCCACCGTCTGCCCCCCCTGTTGAAGAGTCGACAGCGGACCCGTTCACCATTGATGTTGTTGGTGACAAGTCACTACGCGCTGACGTAAGAGTCGAGGACTCCGACGATTCGAGCGAAGAGATCATCCTCTTTAAAGGGAGGGACGCCGGCCGTCAAGAGCCAGGTCCTGGTAAAGTTGACCAGGTGGACGTCAACGACGAGTCCATGAAACTTCGGGAAATAGATTTAGAAATACAGGCTGTCGAAAAGTCATTGCCACGGGCCAAATCCACACGAAACGAAACCGCCGAGAAAGACGATTATATCCCCATCAAGACCACACCCAAACCTCGCGCCGGGCCACGCTCCTCACGTTTCAATGACAAGTCGGACGAAGAGGCCGCTGTGATTGCCGATTATATGGCCAACATCCAAAACGCCCAGGATGATGATGACGAAGAAGAGGAAGATGCAGAGAAAGCGCATCCCGGCCTTGGATCGCATGCGTTTCACCTACTTCGCGATTTGGGCGGCACCGACAGTGACGCTGTTCCCGATGAGGTTTCTAGTGAGGCCAGCCTAGACAATGTTTCGGGAGACGGCGTCGAGTCGGAAGGTCAACGACGTCACCGCGAAGCAGAAGATGAGCACATGGCACGCATGCTTGCTAAACAGGAGGAGTTGGGGCTTGGTAGCGATGACATTCTGCTTTTCGAAGACGCAGATTCCGACGCCGAGTGGTTGTCAGCCATCAAGGCCGCCCCACAGCGCAAGAAGAAAGGTGCTTCAAAGAAGGCCAAGATCTTCCAAAAGAAGGGACAATACCCAAGTGCGACGGACATGGCAGACGCATTTGATGACCTGGACCTCATGGACTGGCATCGCCCTAGCCTAAACAATTTCAAGAAAGGGCCGCCAGCATTGGACGTGTCAGACTCGGAACTAGAAGAGGCCATGAAGACGGCCTGGCAAAAGGATCGCCTGAAGAAGGCCGACAAGAAGAAGGCACGCGAAGAGCTGCGGTCTCAGGGTCTACTCGGCAAGAATGTGAACCCCGATGACCCTCGTGTTAAGTACCGTGGAGGCATGTCCCTGGACGATCTGGCCAACGAGCTCGAGGTGTTCCTCCTGGGCTCCCAGCAACAGTATTATCCCCTATTTCTCTATTTCCCCCCACCAGCCCTAGATACAAGACTACTGACACTGTCTAGGCTTGCTCTCCCCCCATTTGACAAGGGAACGCGCAAGACGGTCCACGCCGTCGCCAACAAGTTCAAGATTAAGTCACAGTCGGCAGGGAAAGGCAAGGACCGGTACCCAGTTCTATATCGCACCAAGGCCACTCTCCCATTCGACCAAGTGGTTTTCGACCGAACTTTTGGTCGCATCAAGCAGAGCTGGTTTGGTCGCGTTGACGTTGATGAGAAGGTGGTGACGGAGAATCGATTGTTAAAACGAGCCGAGGCGCGGAATGGCAAGACCCGTTTCAAGGGCACTCTCACTTATCGTGAAGGAGACGTTGTCGGCCAACACGCCGCCGAACTGGGCGCGGAGAACAAGGGCAGGGCCATGCTGGAGAAGATGGGCTGGACCAAGGGCATGGCCTTGGGAAGTGAGGAGAACAAGGGTATCATGGTGCCCGTCACGCACGTGGTCAAGAAGACCAAGGCTGGCCTGGGCGAGTCGTGATCCCAGTCCCGGGACGCTCGTTTCATACAACGAACCGCACTACAGTATAGGATTTGACATTTTCGTCGAAGCCTTTATGCAGAATACTCTGGCCGCATGCATTTTAATACCATCATGGAAAAAGCGGGTGCCGTCCTTACGGTATAATTGGAGTTCGATTAAACGGGACAGAAGACCGGGTGCGTTTGGCAGAATATGGCTTCCCCAATTTCCCTATAGCATCTGAATACTCGGTCAATACGATATATTAAAAACGCCATGTATTAGAGCTTCATGTGCTCCCGGTGATATCAGTATAATGTCGCAAGCTAGCATTGCCCATCAACACCACCAAGTGATTGTATCGAGGCATCTGTGGGATAGCTAAGCTAGCCGTGACGCGCGCCGAACATCGGCCGCCTCACCTAATGGATGGGGGTACGGCAATAGCGATGCGTTAA
This sequence comes from Xylaria sp. JS573, assembly GCA_000966885.1. Taxonomy (NCBI): domain Eukaryota; kingdom Fungi; phylum Ascomycota; class Sordariomycetes; order Xylariales; family Xylariaceae; genus Xylaria; species Xylaria sp. JS573. Next base: position 15,038 of record JWIU01000093.1, on the reverse strand, counting down.
TAGACGCTGGCGATGTACGTCCCAAACCCAAGCAAACATGTCACAGCGAGTGGGTGGTGAAGCAAGTGTGGTTTGTTCATGTTCAGATTCTCATTCCGAAGCCCTTTATCTAGGGCAAACTTATTGTACAACCCGGAAACCCCAGACCATGATGGTGCAAATGCACGTGTCCCCTGGAAAAAAGCAAACCATCCGTAACGCATTAATGAGACTCCCGAATCGCGGACTTATGTGATATCAAAAGCCTTGGCCAAGTCTCGTCATGATGCCAAAGCAAGCCACACGCCTTAAAAGAGAAACCAGACGCACACCCCCGTCTCACTCAGTCATCTATTTCGTGGATGACGAGTACTTGGTGACGGCCTTGGTGCCTTCCGACACGGCGTGCTTGGCCAGCTCACCAGGTAGGATCAGGCGGACGGAGGTCTGAATCTCCCGGGAGGATATGGTAGACTTCTTGTTGTAAGCGGCCAGCTTGGAAGCCTCAGTGGCAACACGCTCGAAAATGTCTGTCATCGGTCGCGTTAGATGTCTGTCTTGATTTGCGCGTCATGACGCGTCATGTGTATGTATACGAGGCAAAACTTACCGTTGACGAACGAGTTCAGGATAGACATGGCGCGGTTGGAGATACCAGTGTCGGGGTGGACCTGCTTCAGGACTGAAATCGCGGTGTTAGTAAATGTGGTTCCGAGATGGGGTTTGCGTTGGGTGGGCGAGAACGGCATAGTGGGGTGCTGTCGCGACACGTGGAGCCGATGGCAGGCTCCAGGCGTGTCGCGTCCGTGAGATGAACTAGATGGATGTAGGACTCACCCTTGTAGATGTAGGAGGAGTACGTCTCCCTGCGCGCCTTGGTACGCTTCTTCTTGTCGCCGGTGGTGGCGGTCTTCTTGCCGGCATCCTTCTTCTCGGGAGCCTTGGAGGCAGTGGCAGGGGCCTTGGAGGCGGGCTTCTTGTCAGCAGCTTTCGGAGGCATGTTGGCGATGGATTAAAAGGCGTGTGTAATTGATTGACGGATGCGAGATGCGGATGTTGGATTAAATCCGAATGCTTTGGGCGTCGCGGAAAAGTTGTAGATGGTTAGATGGGAAAGAAAGTCGAAGTTGTTGATGGGAGGAAAGATGGGGGGGCATTAAGTCCTTTTGTATGTGCACGCGAAAGCCGCTAGCGCGATTACTGATTTGATCCTCGCCTGGATTGATCTTCCCTGCCTGTGCTGCAGGGCGAAAAAAAGGTGACAGCCCAAAAAAAAAAAAAAAGGTACTCGTCAACAGGTACCTACCCAGCTACCCTGCTAGGTACCGTACCTTGGTATGCGTACCTAATCTACAATAACCCCCAGCTACCTCCATGACCTACGAGAGGCAGGCATTCCATTTTCCCTATCACTTCTCCTCGCCCCACCCTGACGCCCGCCAGCCCGCTCTACTGCTGCGTGCACACATACAGCCCTGGAGATGGATGGACGTGGTCAACAACGCGCCATCAAGCCTACGCGCCTATCATGTAACGCGTGGGGAGCTCGGATCCTCCATGGAGGGAGACCACCCACCTACATACCTACCTAGTACATAGTACGTCGAATCATGCAAAACAACTGACCAAAGAGGAAATAGTCGAGGGTCGAGACAAGCAGCCAACCAATCATCCACCTGGACAGTTGAGAAACCACCGGCATTTAGACGTTACATAATCCATGAGGATATGTATCATATCATGTCCATACGGATTACGGATTACGAGATAGACAATCTTAGCTGGCAAGTATGTAGGTAGAGTTACGCAGTAGGTGCCTAACCCTAGGAAGAGATGGAACTACCGATAGAATAGGGACCACCGTTGGCCGCTGCTCGTTGTCCCCACACTGCCGTCTCCGGCCTTTCTGTCCAATGCTTCCGGGGTGTCCAGATGATTCCGAACAGGAACACCGTTAGGCCCGTGACCCACGTGTGTGAAGCCATCACGAGATTTCCCCGACCGCCCACGCTCTATGCCTGACTCCCGATAGCTTTGCCTTAGGGCCCCTGTAAAACCCCGCGAGTTCCAGCTGTCTAGGCCGGCTCCGGCTCATCTATTTTCGCACCCACACTTACATGTACCGGCCACGCCTGGAAATCCGGGGAAGAGTTATCAATTTTGTTTATTATTAAATATTACATTGACTGTTTATCCCCTTCCGGCTTCGACTGTGCCGGTACCATACTACATACATAGGTAACTCCAGTAGCTATACATACTGAATTCTAGGTCTACGGCTACCTACCTAGGCAGCATGTAAACCCGTTTCTGTACGTATGCAAACCTGCTCCCTCAAGTCAAAACCCCGAATGGCTGATCAGGCGCCTAAAGAGGGGGGAAGAAACGCCTATGCCTCGTCGAGACCCAATCCTGTAAGTCGTTCTCGATGCCCGAGCTCGCAGATCTAATATCAAGAGCCGCTCTTCCTCTTTCTCTCTTTCCAGGCTCCTCCAGCTTCCTCGTAAATTCCGATCAAACCCAAAGGGAGTGCACCAGCAAAGTGCACTTCAGCTTGAAGTAAAATTCAAGGTGAGATAGGTAGGTTGGTACCTAAGACAAGGTCAAAGTAGATAATGAAAAACTGATTCAAAAGAGTCGATCTTTCAAGGCAAGGCAGGAATGATACATATCCCAATCAGTCACCAAAAGCCTGGCATCAGGATAGGAATAATGCAAATAGAGAAACAAGACAGGACCTCCCAAAACGAAACAAGTAAAATCAGAGTAGAAGTAGATTGTCGTCCGCGCATGAGGTCGTCAAGTCTGCCATTACACCTAGTGTCGATGACCGAACATTTTAGGTAGAAGTCAGAACATTAAAATCAGCCTGTCTAACTACCTCTTACTTGAGGTTATTTTTGACAGCGACAGGCCAGGTGTGTGGACGAATCAAAACAACCTTCCAATGCAAAAAGGTACCTGGGATAGGGAAATAGACTGGACCTAGATAGATTCGGTGTCAATTGGCTGATCTTGTCTGTTGATTAAGCGGCCTTTCCGCTAATCTCAAGGGAGGTGTGTTGTCGGTTTAATGCGATTAATGCGATTAATGCCAAAGGTGACGTGACGGTCTGTGCTTCTGTCTTTTTTCTTCCTTTTCTTATTTGCCCTTGGGCGTAGAGACGGGTCCCATCCCGTCCTTTTTACTCTCTGCTGTGGCATGCAGTAGCGCAGGCTGATGCGATGCGATGCGGTGCGGGCAGCACCTGGCAAGCCTGGCAGCCCTGGGCGGTGGGCAGTGGGCAGTGGGCAGTTGCAGTGCGATTTAATTTTTTGCCGAATCCGCAGCCACCCCAAAAATCCAGCCCGATCCGGACTAGCGCCAACTCCCGCCCAACTTTCCTGGTGATCCGTGATTCTGATTCAGACGCGACCAATCCTACTTAAACAATCGCTTCCCCCACCACATCTCAACCTCTCCCTCCATCTTCACATACAATCCATCATCCACAACCAGCATCCATCTTCAGTCTTCGCGCTCTTAGTAGCATCAGTCCTTCGTGACATTCTCACCGAATAACAACAAACACCCAATTTTTCCCACTCAACCAACTATCAAAATGACTGGAGGTGGCAAGTCCGGAGGCAAGGCCAGCGGTTCCAAGAACGCGCAGTCGTAAGTTCTCTCCCTGTTTACGCGTCTTCCGTGCCCATACCCCGACGCATCTATAGCCTAGCCCCAATTCCAAATGAACGCGTTCATTTGATCAACACTGGCGTCTTCACACGCAACCTGCCCGGCCATCTTAGCTAACATGCGCCTCCATAAGCCGATCTTCCAAGGCCGGTCTGGCTTTCCCCGTCGGTCGTGTCCACCGTCTGCTCAGAAAGGGCAACTACGCTCAGCGTGTTGGTGCTGGTAAGTCAAGTCGCATCACCTACCTAGTAATTCATCCTGACCAGTCATTGCAGGCGCGCCCGTCTACCTTGCCGCCGTTCTTGAGTACCTGGCCGCTGAGATTCTCGAGCTGGCTGGTAACGCCGCCCGTGACAACAAGAAGACCCGTATCATCCCGAGACATTTGCAGCTCGCCATCCGAAATGACGAGGAGTTGAACAAGCTGCTCGGTCACGTCACCATCGCACAGGGTGGTGTCTTACCCAACATTCACCAGAGTAAGTCCCGCTTATACCCCGCTATGGCCGTCTTCTCCGTTCTAACTCGCCATTCCAGACCTACTCCCCAAGAAGACTGGCAAGCCTGGCAAGAACGCAAGCCAGGAGCTGTAGATTGGGTTGTTTCTGTCTTTTTTTCTGGTTGGTCGTTAGGGACGTCTTATGAACCACGGGGTCACGGCTGGGCATGGTTTGCTTTTATACGCTTTTCGCGCGTACGGGTTGTACATTACACATAATCCATTGGGCAATGGACATGAATGAGAGCACTTTCTGAACAAGCATCTAATTGAATTTCGCCGTGCCTTTATCGTGCATGTCGATACCGAAGTTGTGGTTATTAGATTGTCAAATCTGTCGTACTCCACACCATCGTATCTATCCTAATCTATCCCGCCTAGGATCAGAGCTTCACTACAAGCTGGTGTGCGTATCGATAACCTCTGCCCAATAGCCACATACCAAGCCCAAGTGGTCTGCAGCAGTTTAACCTCCGCAGTGGGCATCTAGACAGCAGCACATGTTAAGAGATGCTTGAGCAGCAGACCTAAGAACATGTGGAATTTTTTGATTTCCGTGTTCCTTCTAAATATGTGTATATACATGGAAATCATAGCGATTCGGCACGTCAGATATCCGGTGTCTAGAACTTCAGCGGTGGGGGAGCTAACTACACCGTTAGCATCGAGTTGACTAGCCCTGCTGTGCACAAAGGACGACTTACGATCGGTAATATGGGCTGGTAGGTTTCTTTCGAACTTGGAGCCTGGCGAAACGGTCAGCAGAAAGCGGTGATTGTGGTTGTCGCCATCGTAGTGGTCTGTGCCATACCTCCAGGAGCCGTGGGAGGGCAGTACGGGTCCGGATGCTTCCACGTCTCGAGCAGCTTCTCCGTCTCGCCAAGCAGGGCCTGCGGAGAACATCGCACAGTCAGCTACCACGGACGCCTATTTTCGGCCGATTTTTTGCGGGCAAGGCAGTAAAAGCTCACCCTCTGTTTCCTGGTGTCTGTGATGTTTCGGTTCGCCTCGAAGAGGGATCGGATATAGAGAGCCTGGCCACGCCATAAGTGCCGGTGGACGGCCCAGTCGAGGGCCAGCTTCAGGGACCGTCGGTAGAGCGACCTGCGGGGCGGCAACCTTCGTTAGAGAGACGGCAGCAGCGGTTTGAGGAGGAGGCCAGGTCCGGTCGGGACTCACAGCGCGGCTTGTCGGTTCGACATGATGAGCAACTTTTCCTTGATATCGAGAGATGGTGCGGCGGGCGCGTAGACACACAATGCGAATAGGTGCAGCAAGCCGTGGCTAGGTGCTTGTTGACCAATTGCGCCGGCAGTCCAACGGGGGGTGACGAAGGTTGCGGTCGCTCTGTCGGGCAGCGGTGGGGGAGGGGGAACGGGATGGTGTCGCGCGCGGTCGTGAGGTTGTATGGGTAGGTAGGTATTGGTTCTGTTGCAAATAGCACGCAGCCTACTCGTCGACTCGTCAATTGGACGGAATGGCCCACTACTCAAAGCGTAAAGCTACCTGGTAGGTAGAGGTACCTTCGGATGTCAGCTAGTTTGCTGCCCAGGAATTAAGGCATCAACGATCCATGTGCATGTAGTACCTCCAGCCAGCCCAGTAGTTATGTAGTGGCTTAATCTGTGTGTATATAATATGTAAATGGAGTTTTTACTTCAATAATGTTTTGTTTTAAATAAATAATAAGTACTTGATACATACTGTTTTTTATAACATAAATGTCTCTATCTAGTTGTCTTGCCTAACCCCGTCCCCCTAAGCTTTACCCTACATGTAGGACATTACAGACCTGTAAACAGCCTGCCGGGCAAGTGTATGTATGTCTCAGTAGGTCCTACCTAGGGTCGATAGTTGTTTGTGTCTTTGGACCTAGGTACATGTAGGTATCAAGTCAGACTTCCCTCCTACAGCCTTAACATACCTTCCTGGCACCTTCGGCTACATCCATGAATATGAATACCAATGCAGGTAGGTAGGCTTGTAATCCGTAATCTGTAATAGATGGATGTCATCAGGTACCTACTTAAGCTAGGTAGGCTGGGAGCGATACCTAGACGGGTAAAATCGGTCGGCCGCTTTGCTTGCCGACCGATAGCATTGACATGATGTAGTGCATGACACGGGACCTGTGGAAGTAGCCCCGGGTACTTCGGTGCTTGTGGTGCTTCCATGTGCTCCGTGCAAACTGGAGCTTGCGACTTGAGAGGGAGGGAAAAAAAAAAATTAGAGGCCCAGGCACATCCCGGAAACATGGGAGCGAACGGGACGTCTCGTCTTGTTACCTATAAGTTGATTTTTTTTGGAGCTTCCCCCAATCCGCAACCGAGATAGTATACTACGCCTGTACTAATACCATTCATACCACATCGTCAACTTCTGCCATTGCAGGCTCTGGAAGCTCAAACTGCGACGCTCCTCCTCCCCCGTGCTTATTCATTTTTCATTGCTTTCCCTCCTCGTGTTTCCATCACGGGTCCCCGTTCCTTCGCTTCGCTTGCAACTACCGAATATTGCCGCCTCTCCCGCAAGCTTCATCCCCCCGTCCTTTGCCACACGCACGCGCACGCACACACACACACACACACACACATACACCCATCCCATCTACCCATACGCGCGCAAACAAAATGATGTCGAGACGAATCCTCACAGCTGCGCGCGCCTTGCGCCGGCCCATGCAGCAGCCCTTACGAGGAACGGTCCCTTTGCCCTTGCTTATGACCCAACTGCGTACCTACGCGCAAACCATAGTAAAGGTCCCGCAGATGGCTGAGTCCATTACCGAGGGTACCCTGAAACAGTGGAACAAGCAAGTAGGCGATTATGTCGCGCAGGATGAGGAGATTGCCACCATCGAGACCGACAAGGTACCGTTGTTGTCGTTGTTGTTCCGGCCTTTTCTGCCCGCTGGCCCTTTCTAACGCCATTCCCGTATGCAGATCGACGTTGCCGTCAACGCCCCCGAGGCCGGTGTGCTGCAAGAGCTTCTCGCCAATGAAGAGGACACGGTTACTGTAGATCAGGAGATTGCCAAGATCGAGGCCGGCGCTGCACCCCCTGAGGGCGCCGACAAGGCTGAATCGAAAGAACCCCCCAAGAAGGAGGAGTCCGCTCCCACCGAGGCGCGCCCGGCTTCCGCAGAGGGCGAGAACAAGCCAGAGCCGAAGCCCGAGTCGAAACCAGCGCCGGAGCCGGAAACGTCCAAGCCCAAGCCTGCGCCGAAGCCCGAAGCCAAGAAGGAGGCACAGCCAGCGAAGGAGACGTCGAAGAGTGCCGGCCCCGTCTTAGGGAGCCGCGAGGAGCGACGCGTCAAGATGAACCGCATGCGTCTGCGGATCGCCGAACGTCTGAAGCAGTCCCAGAACACGGCGGCCTCCTTGACCACCTTCAACGAGGTCGATATGTCTTCCCTTATGGAGTTCCGCAAGCGTTACAAGGAAGAGATCCTCAAGAAGACGGGCGTCAAGCTGGGCTTCATGAGCGCCTTCTCCCGCGCCAGTGTCTTGGCCATGCGTGACATCCCGGCCGTCAACGCGTCGATCGAGGGGGAGAACGGCGGCGACACGATCGTCTACAGGGACTACGTCGACATCAGCGTGGCTGTGGCGACCGAGAAGGGCCTGGTCACGCCGGTCGTCCGCAACGCCGAGTCCATGGACATGGTGGGCATCGAGAAGGCCATCGCGGATATGGGTAAGAAGGCGCGGGACGGCAAGCTCACCATCGAGGATATGGCCGGCGGCTCCTTCACCATCAGCAACGGAGGCGTCTTCGGCTCTCTCATGGGCACCCCCATCATCAACCTGCCGCAGAGCGCCGTGTTGGGACTGCACGCCATCAAGGACAAGGCCGTGGTGGTCGACGGCAAGATTGAGATCCGGCCCATGATGTTCCTTGCCCTGACCTACGACCACCGGCTGCTCGACGGTAGGGAAGCTGTTCAATTCTTGGTGAAGGTCAAGGAGTACATCGAGGATCCCCGGAAGATGCTGCTAGGCTGATCCGGGTTGCGCCAGCGTAGGTCGTTGGATGAGGCGGCAAACAGGGGAGAATAATTGCCCGGTCCTTTCTAGAGTGTACAGTATAGCAACGGTGGTTATTCCTGTGGGCGCGGTATGTAGAGACGTCATCGAATGAATAAATATGGCGACAGCCAACACCAACTTCTGTTCGTCTCCCTTTACCCTTGTCTCTTCAGTCTATCCTGTAAACCCTGTCCCTCCACAGTGTAGCCTCGGAACACATAAGCAGCCGTAAACAAAGAGCATATTCTCTGGCCCATACCGCCTATATAGATGTCTATACAGTAGACATCGTCGAGTTTTCTTGTTACTGATCTCAACGGATAGGCGCGGCTTAGCCGTCGGCTTAGTCGTTGGCTATCATATTAATATCTGGGCACCATACCTCCACAGTACCCAGACAACAACAGGTACCCGCCTTGCCATCATAAAGGGTTATGGTGTGACTCTTAGCTATTCACATAGCTGCAAGCCAGTATAGTATTGTAGAGATACTCACCTACGTAATAATCTCGGGGGAATTACTGGCTAGCTTTCTACATAATTATCCATGTGGTATAGGTATTCCAGACAACCGGATAACTCGCTCGCAGCCTTACATGCCCTTACTTTATACTCGCTTACCTATAGGCAACATCCGCCATACTTGTATAGCAGAATAACATTCGTGAGGCATTGGTGTCCAGATACCTAACCAACACAATAGGTGTTGTATAATAATCGCAACGGCACGGTCAAGTAGGCCTTGTCATATTTGCGCGTACAATTCCCCCGATGCAGCGGGCCTTTGTACGTCTCGCCTCATCCGTCAAACCTAGAGGCTGAAATATGCTACGCTTTGTAATACTTGCACGACATAAGTTGCTTGCCCATATTCTTCATACCCAGGCTCTACAACCGCTTTGTACTTTCATTGTCCATTAGGTAACGCCCATTGAAGGCAGAAAATTGTGCGAAATGTAGTACCGTTAGCGAGAATAGCCTCCACCCTCCACGTCGTCTCTGGTTCTCTCCAAGCTCTAGGTTACGTGGTGAAAACACAGCGTTGCGGTGGTTTTGGAAAGAGGTCAAGAACGGGTTTGCGGATCACATCGTACCTGATCATAGATCTCACATCGGACCTAGAGACGCATCAAGTGTTGCAATTGGGTGCTAACAGTATGATGTACGTGTAAGTGCAATTTCGTAGATCCCTCTCGGCCACGGATGCGGTGCTACAATGCCCTTGAGTCTATGCCACGCATTCGAAAAGTCTTTATTGTATACTCCGTCTGCGTCTATGTTTCGTGCAGCTGGAAATGATCCTCTGGGTGTCGACCCGGATGCGGGAAGGCCTTTGTCCTTTGTTGTTCACACGCGGACTCGAATAGGCCTACGTAGACAATGGAAACCTGATAAAGCCATTTGATGGATATAATGTTCGAATACACCGTGTCTGGGTATATGAGCTACTGGAAATGCGTATGGGATGTGTATCCTTGGGATAGCTGATTATATTCTACGATATATCACACAGATATTGCGACTGGAATCCAAGTACGCTTGCTTGAAGTGTATTGCAGAACAACTCTAGGAATGGGGATTAAGGCAGCGACTCGTGCCGACATCAAGGCCGTAGAAAACCTGGGACTCAACTGGACATCAGCCCAAAGGGATGAGTTCCTCAGCAAGGTTAAGGTAGTTGAACTTCCCAGACTAGAGGAGCCGTATCCGACCAACGATCACTACGTCGCAGGGACTGAAAAGGCCAAGGCTGAATGGGAGGCGTACTGGGAAGGCAAGCCATTGAGGGATCCTCGCTACAACCACGGATTACGTCGCAAAATCCTCAACCTCGATGAATCCCGCCTGCAGTACATCGTAGCTCAGGATGAGAGCGTCATCTTCCGAGACGCGGATACAAAAGAGATTTCTCTGGTGGTACTCCGCGACTTTATCCCTGACGAGAAGGTCAGGAAGACCATGATCAAGGTCTGTAGGGAGGTGATTAAGAACCGCCGAGACGATAGGCGAGAAGATCCGGGTTTACTGGTGCACTTTGGGTACATTTGTGGCTCGCGGCACGATCCGCAGATCCGGCTCGCGTCGTCCTGTATACGACTCAACACGGCCGAGAAGCAGGAGAACGAGAGACAGCTCAACATAAAGGCGCAGGGCATGGCCGGTCTGACCTGGAATATGATGAGGTCCCGACTGCCGCCCGAGATCATCACCAACTTCAATGACACAATACTCGAGAATGACTTCCCCCGAATGGACATGATGAGGAGCGACGCGACATTCACCTTCAAAGTACGTGGCAAGAACGTGACCTTCAAAACCGGAACGGAAGGAGGCTTGGAACTGCCGCCGCCTTCTGGGATGTCTGCCATCAACTATGCGCGGTATACCCATAAGGAAACAAACGGCAACGACTGGATTCTCGCCATTACATGTCGTGCCCCGGAGGACCCAACCAAGGGCGGCAACTTCTACCTTGCCTCGTACGGTATCATGATGCTGCCGGCTAGTAATACGCTCTCCTCCTGGCATCCGAGGGACTACCATGGCACCACGCTATATGAAATGCTAGAGGGTCCGGAGCGCCGGGCCGGCTATGAGGTACGGCCTGACGGGGGTTTCAACATAGGCCACATATTCGAGATATCAAAAAGCCTAGCAAATGCACGTGCGAACACCCCGTGGCTTGATCATCGTCATAAAAACAAGAAATCGAAGATTAGCGAACGGAAAGCCGTTATTAGGAAGAATAACCAAACCAGATAGTTAGTACCATCCATGATTATCACCCCCTTTCTCTGTCCCCCCCCTTCCCGCCCCAGCCTCCCTTAACTACTTCACTCTCACTGGATACCTACCGGGTCCCTTCTGGGGAGGATTTGGGAGCTGGAAACACAAAACAGTTACTATCTGAGAACAGATGAGAACTAACTTTTAGTAACTACAGTACACTCCGCCCCAGGACTTCTAACAGGACGTATATAGGGGATGAGAGTGGATCCGAATGATTTTAGGACAAACATAGAGGCCGTTGAGGGAGGCTTGTGTGGAATGTTACACCCTCATATGTAGCTAAGGCAATATGTGTATATTAACATTAGTACCTTGTGATATCTATGGCTGCTGGTGCGCACTTCGTCCGTAACTATAAGCTAAGATGCGCTAGTCCCGAGAGAAAGGCAACCCATCTGTGAGAATCTCAAGAGTGAAAGTCTCCCGCGATGCGTCTAGGGAGGGAGAGCCTACTGGTTCGCAGGCGCAGTGTGCGTCCCTCCAGCGAAGTTTGCGGGGAGAACAAGGTACGATATATTACGGACATCGCCTAGTTCGGCACGGCTGAGAAAGCCGTTGCTATGGTCATCGGTTCCGCGCCGGTCTGCAACGGATTGTTAGTCAGGATCCTGCGCAAGAAACGCGCCCTGTCACCCCACGACAATATCGCTATCTCGCCGCGGATGTGGCCCAGCCGGGAACGGAGGGTTGGGTCGAGCCCGAAACGCTCCAAGAGGATGGACCCTGACCCCTTCCGTATCACAGACGCTACGGCGGCAACCAGCACGGACGTCCTTTACTCGCAAGCCTACGTGGCGCACAGCGAAGGCGCGCATCAAGAATACGTGGAGTTGACGCGTGTCAACACACAATGTAAAACAAGGAAGGACTAGGGATGGACGGATGCCGGAGGAGGTAACAGGCCTCCGATATATAGTTGTATATAGCACCTAGCTCATGTCCTCATATTATCCCTTCTTGGTTGATCCTGCCGCTTTCATATATTGCGTGCAATGAGCAGAAACATTCGGTGCTGGCTCATATGGCGTGGTTATAGCGCTACGATCAAGTCCGATGGGGGTCGAGAGGACTAGGTAGGGGAAACCACCTAGGTACACACGTAGGTAGACATGCATCGGCAAGGGGTTCCTCCTACTTGCAACGTACATGTATGACCCGTCTTGACGTCGACACGGCTACTAGCGTGCTGGGCTTGAGGGTGGTTTGTTCTTGGTTTGGATGTGAAATGAAGTACTCGACAGGCGGAGAAGGGGTAATCTCGGTAATAGATAATACACTTAATCAACAACCGGGAGCACATTGCCCAGAGGAAGATATTGCGTAAGACTTCAGGAGGTATGGATTGACTAACTAGATGTATCTCAATCTACTTCCAGCGCCACCTTGGACTTCGAGTCCTCGAGACTTGCACAGCCCATACCTAGCTATCATCAGCTTATAAACACCAACAGCTAATTGATGACCTCGCTGCCGTACCTCCTGATCTCTCAAAACCCTGCTGCCAACTTCCCTAACCTTCTCGCACCTGTTTCTCGCGCTGTTGGTTAGAGACGCGTCCACTATCCGTTGGGCTACCGACCGAGCAGGGTTCGACACCGTCGATTCAGGGGTGGCTGTTGGGTCAGAAGCAAACCTAAGCGTTACGGAACGGGAACTGTGAGATTGGTGCAAGCCTGGTAACAATTGGTTAGCGCTGTTGCATATCCAGAGTGGGAGAATAGGGGAGTTGGAAGTCACTTATCGACTTCAGAGGAACGAGGGATGCGTAGACGACAACATAGCTACTTGAAGCAGACGATAGGCCAATAGTAGACTGGAGGTAGTGTAATACCAGCCACTCAATTTGGGAATGAGGCTGGAATACCGGACAATTAGCCACGAGTATTCGCAGGTCAGCCATCAGAGCCCGCTCCGTTGCCATAAGGCAAATCATCTTGAAGATGAAAAGGTTTCAAAAAATTTGTGCATTAGACGGGACCCATGACCTCAAGTCTAAACGACTGTAGGCCTTCTCGTATCCCAGGCGGCTAATATAAACCAGCCGACCAGGAGCGCTGGATAGTACAATACGAGTGTAATGCACCACCAGTCGAACCAGGGTGACTGGTCCACACCTGTGGGCATTGCATAACGCACAACTATGACTCGTATGTACCACGGGATACCTGCCGTAAAAATAAGGGAAACTCCAAAATTAATAAGGATTCTAAGCGCTGGGGGGAACATGTTGGGTGGATAGTGATATGGAGAGGAGAAGGGAGCTAGAAAGACTTCGGACAGAACACGGATCACCTCTCTTAAATAACCACATTAGTTTCATTCATAGAAGAAGTGTCGACCGTTGGAAGGCAGAGTCCCTTCTCAAGCACTTGAAACTTTGGGTAAGTTGGGAGTTGAGAAGTCTATACCTGCCTTCCACACGTTCAACGGAAAGCCCTAGCGGACAGTTCAAGAGATCAAAAGTAAACGACGCTCCTATCTTGTTAACCGTCTGCTTCTCCTGGCTCATAGGCAATCAAAGCGTCTGTCCTATATACATGACTACCTAGTTGTTACGAGCGCTATGGACCTGTTCCAGGAACCTGAAGGTTGCGTAAGGAAACCCAAGGGATGAAGGAAATCAGCCCTTGGAATACTACTAGCAAGGTCACGGGGCGAGACGGGCTCAGCACTTGAATAGGTACCTATCAAGCCAGACGGGCCTTCGCCTCGTGGTTTAGTTACCGGTACATCTACTTCCTGAAGCGCTATACCTACCTAGATTGTGGGCGAGGTTAACGGGAGCGATGAGGTAATCTTGTCTGGACCCGGCGGCCTACTTAGGTACCTGACAAGCAAGGTACACCTACCTACCTGGCAGAGGTAGGCTGGAGGTAGGTATTGCCAACGTTATGTTGCTTACGTAATGGTAGGCATCTCAAGCGAACGGGATAGGCACCTTAGGTACTGAGATAGGCCTCCAATTTATGGTTTAATTCGGTATGACCTCAGTGCGTCCGGAAGTTTATGTGAAATGAACTAAACCCTACCTGTCCATCCATCCCTCAACGCCACGTATATCTTTTCGTTCCTTCGCCTTACTCCCGTTCCTTCGCCTTACTCCCGTTCCTTCGCCCTACTCCCGTTCAGCGTGTAACCAACCTCATCATCCCAGTTTCTTCTTCGATCCGATTCTACGCGAGATCATCAGAACGGGGTTCCTACCAGTACCACACCCTCTCAATATCACGCCAATAAACACAGCCGCATTCCTAACTTGGATCCGAATATCTACGGTTTCCCGGCAACATCTTTCGTTTCCATTCGTTTTTGACAAAATTAAGATCCCAACTCAGGCGCTTCGGATTCTTTATCGCTACCACGCTGCCCACTCAGGCAACCAAAATCGACTGGGACGATGCAGTTAGATGGCTTGGGCGAAGCTCTCGCTAATGGTATATGTGACGGTCTCCTTGAGTTATACGCTGGTTTTGTTAAAAAACAGGCTCTCAAGCATCGTGAAGCTGTGATCGTAAGTAGTACCCAGAGTCATCTGCAGTCATTAAGTTTATCTCTGAAATACGGTTCCCAAAACCCCTATACACAAAGTATTCAGACGCCTTATGAAATAGTCGCAAGCGTGTTTTGGGTAACCGAAAAAAAAAGTGCTAACTTCAGATGCTGCAGTTGCGTGGTCGACAGTTACAGGCAATATTGCGCATCCCGGAATGTTTATGCGTTTTTAATGATGAAGAGCCAGGGAGTGAGTGTTTGTTTGAAATATATAAATTGTATAAGTAAATCAGACAATAACTAACTTGATATAGTGACGGACAAGGACCTTGAGACGAGCGCCATTATGTTCGCTTTCTCACTTTGGCCTGCCCTTTTTGGCTTGGTACTGGTCTGGCCTGCAACGGGAACATTACAGAATCCTGGGGTATGGGGCGTCGGGATTCTTTTACCAACTTGTATTAACTGTATTTCATGGGTAATACTGCTTCTTAGGAAACGAAAGCGAGTAAATAGTTATTATTTTAAAACTGACATAATATAAATATAATGTTTATATAATATTTATATA
>JWIU01000002.1:531155-561520 GCA_000966885.1 Xylaria sp. JS573 | reverse complement strand
AATATATTTTTAATTTTTATAAAAATTTCTGCTACTATTTGCGGCTTTATATATAATAAAATACTTTTATCAAGCTATAAATCACTGCTAAAAAAAATAACAGACGGTAATAAAACCCCTCATTTATAAAAATAAGCTACATCCTAACTAATACGCAATGACTGCTGGAATCGCTGTAGGCGCGGCCTTACAATAAAGGCTCTGCATGCAGGCGCCCACATGTGTCAGTATCCACACAAGCATCATAACGAAGGCATGTTTCGGCATGTCTTTCCTACAATATGCAGGTCGTTGTTTATCCGCATGTACTATGCAAAGGTCATACAAACCTGTCTTCAAGGTCGTCTACGGGCACTGTGTAGTTCTTAACTAGGCTGAAAATACAGTACTTAACGCCTGAAGGACCTAGTGAGAGGAGACCCTAGCTGAGAATACAACATGCATCAAGGGACTTCATGGGCCGCAACGTATCGTATATGCGTCTGGCGATTCGAAACTGTACAGTCACATGGAAGAAATTCGTTATGGAGAGTACCTAACGCTAGACACGGATGTTCCGGTGTTGTTGCTGGAGTGGATCCAGATAGCTCCAGTACGAGCCCTGAATGAAAAGGAAAGAGAAACGTAGCGTGGGAGCTTGAAGATAAGGGTTCACTGTTGCGATCATCTCCTATCAATGTGAATGGCGTAGTATGTATAGTCTCACTACCTACCTATGTTGGTTTGTGCCCCCTTAAGGGTACCCCTATTCTCTAACGTTAGTCACCAACACCTCCCCGCCTTCTTCATCAACCTACGCGATCCTCTTCTCAAGAGCGCGAAACCGGCTCGGCCCCCACTAGAAACGGTGCAAGGCCCGGGCATCTATGCACATACGCCTGCCCGAAAGTCGCGCTGCTCCAGGGCGACGTGACGTAACCCCATGCGGAGATGCCCACGCCTCGACCCCATCCGCCGTCTCTTGAGCGCACTCGCGGGGGATGCCGGGACCAGCCAGCCCCAGGCGCACGGTCTCAGCCCCGCAACCGCGCACGTTCGACTCATCCAGCCGCAGCTCACGACCGGGCCACACGTGCCGGCTGGACGAATCGTCCCCATCGTCGCATCTCGCGCCGAGGCCTGGGCTCGGGGCAGGGGCAAGCTAGTACGTGAGCCATAAGAGTAGTTAGGTTCGATTCCTTTCAACGCTATTGGTATTACTCGCGTGGCTCATCTGGGCAGGGGCGGGGGCGGGGGCGGGGTGGGGCGCTGGGGTCCATACGTCACGGCGAGCTCGCCGGCCCGCAGAAGCCCCCGTGAGCCCGGCCGCCGTCGTGCGCTGGAATCCCGCGAGGAAGATGCTGTCTTCTGTGCCGGAGCGCGCCGGGCGTTGACGACGCGTACACACAAAGGCCCCCGTTGTCGGCTGCGGAGGATGGCGGGATCTCGGTGGTGATGCCGTTCCGAAATGGCGTCGGCCCACCATCCCGTCCTGGGGTCGGCATCGAGACCAGGGCAATCGCGCCTGCGTTATGGCCAGCTTCTGTTATGTATCCCCCCGCCATCGGAGATCCGAGGTCCTCGTGTCTAGCGGATTGAGGGCTACACCACATCGCAGCCATCCAGCAACAGTTCACTTGCGTTGCTGACCATGCCCGTCTACTACGTACTACTACGTAGTGGGCCGAGTCTTTACTTGCTAGTAGTCTAGGTACACCACGATGATCCCAAACCCACCGAGTTCCCATGGCAAGCCTTCCCGAGACCATTAATTTCGAACGCCCTCGAAGAAACACACTCCTCGATCTCGGGCCATCATTGTAGCCCTAAGCCTTCTCGCTTTTGTGCCTGCCTTAAACGCGATGATCACTTCGACCATCTTGGTCACTATCGTGCTAGAGATCGGCGGTTCTACCCAGGCCTGGATCAAATCCACCCATTTTTAATAATAAAGATAGCAACAACAATAGCAATATTCGATATTATAATACTTATTTAATTATTTAATTAATTGAATTGATTGTGGATATTAAATATTTACGAGAGATCTAAATCGATCAATCCCACGAAGGCATCCAGTTGATTGAGTTGAGTTGACCCAGGCCTTGGGTTCTATGCGGTACGTACGTCTGGACCGCCGACTCTTTCGTCTTTGCATCGTGGGTGCTGTAGCCTCTGACGGGACAGCCAGCTACATAATGCCCTCGGTCGCAAACTACCCACTACGGGCCCTGTGACACTGCTCACGGTAGGTAGCGCAATTGCCGGCGCAGCACGTAGTACACGATGCTCATTGCGGGGAGAGCGGTGCAGGGCGGCGGGGCCGGCGATATATACGTCGTGACCGATAACGTGTGCCGCGAGCTGGTGCCTCTCCGCGATCGCGGCACGTACTCTGGTATCGTCAACGCCGGGGAGGTGGCCTCGGACAGAGGAATTAGAGCTGGATCTTTTACATGAGCATCCCCATTTAGGCCCTGCCCATGGCAGCCATCGACTTCTTCCCGAAGGCGAGCACGGGCAATGAAACGCTACAGTTAAAATCCATAAACGAGCCTTTCTATCGACCTATACATGCGAGGTAGTCGTAAGGTGAATGGCTCGATCTCAACAAGAGGGGCTCGTAGGCATTCCCAAATGTCTGGTAAGACTGGGACGGGGGGTTCACACCATTTATGCACCTAGGCATATTGGTAACCCATCCATGTAGGTACCTTCATTACTCCGTATGCGTGCATGGATACATAATCGGTAGATTCCATGACAGTGCGGGGTAGCTCCAGATGAAACTGCGGGGTAGTAGGAGATCTTAGATCTGGAGAGGCCGTGGAGGTCAATGTCCAATTCGATACATTTAGATGCATTCTTCGAGGTCTTTTATTCAATCAACTTTGATAGGTATGTTATCAATGCCATCATGGATCGGATATCAGTAGCTCATCGCCTTACGAGCGACTAGTTGTCGCGTAGGGAATAGGGGCAAGAAGAAACTGATGCTGCCACAGATCTCTTCACGAGTTTCTCTTACCAACGCTCAAGACCCTTGCCAAGAAGCTAACGGCTGCTGCAGGTCATACCCCTGGCAAAGCAGTTCAAGGATTATTGTTATGGTCAAATCTTCACTGGTGTAATTATCATACGGTGTTGGCGACGCCGTGTCAACGGTTCCAGCTCATGCATGTCTTGGACATACCTACAGAATGCCAACGGGTGGGATCTCGGCAGAAGCCAGGATACGCAATCGACAGTACACGACATTGGACGTTTCGTCGTCGTGACCTCTGTGGCACTGGAATACACGATACAATTCACTTGAACAAAGTGTGTCAGAGTAAGACGAGTGAGACAGCAGTCGAGACCTAAGATGAGGTGATGGCTGCAGCAAAATAGACGTGGTGTATGCCGTCTTGCACGTAACGTTAAGCAACAATTTGATTGACTCATTATCCATATACGAAACATACGCTATAGATCACGTTACCAGGCCCCCAAAACGCCTCTATACCCAATACCACCATATACCCAGAAACCCAAACCAGAGAGATTACAGGGAATAAGCGACCCTATCCATCGTCGGCACGTCCACCCTCAGCTTCATGTCCTGGACCAGCTTCGCCCAGGCGACGGCGCCGCGGCTCGCCAGCTCGCGCGGCACGTCCGGGTCCGGGTCCGCCATGCGGCGGTGGAACAGCTCCATGCTGACCCAGCCCTCGAAGCCGAGGCCGTGGAAGATGGCGCGGCAGACCTCGGCCACGGGCAGGTAGGCGCCGCGGTCGCGCTCACCGTAGAACAGCCGGCAGTTGCGCGACCAGCTCATGCGCGCCGGCTGCGCCGCGTCGTAGAACGGGTGCCCGGCGACCAGGGGCTCGGCCAGCCGCTCGGCGTCGACGACCTGGACGTAGAAGACCTTGCGGACGTCGACGGCGGCGGCGAGGCGGCGCACGGCCTCGCGCACGGCGCGGTCGCCGTCGGGTGTCCGCCCAGATGCGCCCGAGGATGTTGAAGGTGTCGAGGCAGAGGCCGAAGTTGGGGCGGTCGACGGCCTTGACGACGGCCCAGCTCTGCTCCCACGTGTCGCACCGCGTGCCCCAGCACAGCGCCTCGTAGACGAAGCGCACGGGCGGGCGCTGCGCGAGGCCCAGGTCCGCGACCGCGCGCAGGTCCGCGACCGCGACCGCCGGGTCCGCCGACACCTCGCGCGCCGGCAGGAAGCTCGACGGCACCTGCACGGTGTCGGTGCCGAGGGCGCGCGCGAGCTCGAACCAGAAGACGAGCCGGTCGAGCCGGCGCGCGTGCTCGGCGCGGTCCACGAGCCCCTCGTAGTGCATGAACGGCTGCAGGCAGAGGACGGCGAGCCCGCGCTCGGCGCACAGGCGCCGCACGACGCGCGCCGCCTCGAGCTCGTTGTCCGGCGTGGCGCCCCCGGGCAGCTGCCGCGCGACGTCGAGCAGGTCCTCGTGGAACAGCTCGATGCCCCGGTACCCGTACAGCCGCGCCATGTCCAGCTTGTGGTCCAGCGCGTGGCCCGCGAAGCTGCGCCCCAGCGACATGGACGTTATGGCGAGCCGGCAAGGCATCTTGTGTGTCTGGGGACAGGACGGACCGGCGGGTGACACGTGTGTGTGTACTCGTGTTGAAAGGGGTGGGTTTTGTGATCGACGGCTGTGCCCAGGGCTTAAGTGTTCGAAACCATCTAAGAGGAATCGGCTATTGGGAGCTATTGATACTTGTTAGGTATATGCCAAGGTAGTGCTGGGAATATGGTATCTGATGTCTGAGGCTAGATTCTGCTAGGAGTGAGAAGCTGGGCGAGAAGGTTGTTTGTTGTCCACTTTGGTACATATATAGCAAGTGCTAAAGCCTGCTGCCTGGGGATGATCTCCTATTATAGTTCTTCACGCAATACCGTGAAGTTCCACTTGTATGGGGACACCAATCCGTAACCCCCAGATTTTGCGGAGTTAAAGGCTTCCATAAGTTTAAGGCTTAGCATGTGTCAAAAAGCGAGGCTTGATTAGAAAACTCGCCTTGCTAAAATATTAATTAATCTTCAAGTAACATACTGGTAATTTCAGAATAATTTTATTGGTTTTTTGTTAGTACATGAGGGCCGGATATAAATGGCGAGTTTTGGTGGGAAACCGGCGGATCTTCATAAAAATGGGAACCTACTGCACTACCTCCTTACCCCGTGGCACTCACCATGGTAAAGAAGCAAAGGGATCCGGTAATTTTTCTTTTCTGTTTTTCTTTTTATCTTCCTAGCAAACATGTCCGAATCATCCTGAGCCGCAGTCGTATGAGGAGCTTACGGCCGGCCCCCTGCGTCCGATGGCAGACTGCGTCCCGGTCAGACTGGAGTCTCGAACAATCCCGCCGAGTCATCGTGGTCTCTCGCATAGAAGGGGGTGCGGAGACGACCGCGTCCCACGACGTAGCAATGCTACCCTCATATACAGTTTGATATGACGAGTGCCATGATATCCCTGTTGTGCATGGGCAAAGGATTCAATATATTTTCCATCTGTCTGTCCTGAAACCCTTCTCCACCTTGTCGGTATACCCGTTGCGACGTGGCTATCTCAAGCGCGGCTCGCCTCACTCCACCGTTGCGTCTCGCGGTCCTCGGATTGATCTATTTGATGCAGACTCAGCTAGCAGTAAAGTTGGCCGCCAATCGTCACGACTTTCTGGGAGACACCAGTACACCGTCGTGCACGTAATCGTGGCGCACAGCCGCCGCCTCGTGAGTTTACCAGGCTGCTCGGCCTGCCGTGACGTGGGAGCCATCGCACTTGTCCCATCCCTTACGTCTGAAGTATATGTATGCAGATACACGCGCTAACCAGCCCACAAAGTTTGTGCCGGGTGGGCAACGAATCCGGGCCGTCGGTAATCGAACAGTGGCGGTCTGGTGTTCCCCTCAGGGGTCAACGCTCCCCGGGTTCCGTTGACACAGACCCGGCTCCTTGCAGGTGGGAGGCCGCTTCGTATCGGCTCGGAGATTTCATGATAGGTTCGACGTAGCCTGGACAATGTGTCGGCATCCGTGCAAATTTTTTTTATCAAGAGCCCGAGCCTGCTTACCTGGTTCACTTAACACTTTTCATCTGAGCCTTATGGACGTGCAGCGGGAACATGCTCCGGCGCGCGGAAGACGGCCCGGCCGGCTCGGCTTTAACTTGAAAGCTGCGGTTCGCACCTCACTATACCTACAGCTCGTTTAAATCATTCGCACAATCTCCAATTCCATTGAATCTATGAGCAGCAGATTGCGTTGATTCAATTGACCGAGAATATTGCTGTGTCAAGCTACTCTGTCGTGAGCGCCGTAAGTTCCACCTGAACTGAGGTTTGACTTAATGTCCATTGATGACTATTGCTAGTTGGCAATCGTCCAATAGATGTTGACGAGTATTATTATACGGGCTTCACTCTACATGTTTGTGGTCTATACTGGTTTTCAGGCCATGCAATCATTACAGCAATCAATATGGCAAAGGAGTCCCTTCGGATTACTCGGCATGTACGAGACGTTAGGTCTAAACTACTCCACGACAGTTTGAATCAAGCAAATGTCTAGCGTAAGGGAGTCGGCTCTGTTACGGCGTGGAAGGATCACCAATCGATCTATCCTTGATGTTTTGAGGTTCTACCTGTATAGCAACAGGCTGAACACAAGAACCATGGAGCAATATCTACACCTTTCAAGTTCACTAGTTGTCCGAACCATATGATTGGAATTCAGAGGATATGACCATATATGATGATACCCTTCCATTGTATTATATTGGATCCATATTGTAAATTTCAGACATTCAATATCAGTAGTCCACGTGCTTCTAGTCCCGTACGATGTCAGGACGACTGAGATCGCTGAAGTAGGGCTAACCGAGGCAATCCTGTTTCCGCCTCTGATCATCTACACTATCATTCTTCAGCTGTTGGCTATTCTCCACTCTGCTCAAGGACTATTCCAGTTTCATTCAGGACTCCAAGCCGGCCTCAGCCAACGCGTCATGAAAAGCAATAACACAATGCACATTCACCTAGCCAGCGCCATCTGAAAGATCTCCAAGTGCAAGCTCCACATATCAGCGAGTCATATCCCCTACAGTTGGGATATCGATCTTCAATTGCGCTGTGCACGTCGACCTCATACACCATATTGAGGCGCCTCCGTGCCTGGTAGCGTGGCAGATCCATGACCCTTCTACACCCATAACAACATGTTCATCCCGATTCCCACTCCGATATGCAGATGCTTGATACAGCTGAAATATATTCGGGCCCCTTTGAGATGGGTTGTACCGAACAGTCGGCGTCGGCCGATCGGCGGAGCGGAGGCGCCTTAGCGGCATGCCTCGCTGCTCAAAATCGAAGTCGGTGAAGGAAAGGCAATGATTCCGCGCTATATCAGGTAGTGTAGTTGGTGACGTATTAGCTAAGATAACTAAATTCTATTATGGACCTTGAAAGACGAAAGGATTGTTGCTACAAAATGAGTGAAGGGTGTTCATTGCAAGAACTATATATCAATAGCGTCAATGCCGACGACTGGTATCAACGCAATAAAATACGGATGAACAAATCAAGAAAAAAAAGAGGAGTTGCATTCGGTTACTTCCTGTACCCAGGAAGGCATCGAGAATTGAGCTCGACGCGGGGCTCGAACCCGCAACCTTGAGATTAAGAGTCTCACGCTCTACCGATTGAGCTAGCCAAGCAACCCAATCTGCGTTGAGTGCTACGTTTCTTGGGATACCCTATATTCATGCGCAAACATGTCGAGTTCGATACATTCGCTTCTCTCTTCCTCAGCGAAAGTCATCATGACATTTCACGTGCACAGAATACTCAAGGCACACAGGTCTAGGACCGTGATGCTTGGATGAGCCGCACGAATTGGTATCGCCTGCTCAAAACACATGTACGCCCGTCGTAGGCCTTCACGCAGACTTACAAAGCCCCTAGATCTTGTCAAGACTGGAGTGTTTGTAGCTAATAGCCGACGGCTATTCCAAGATGGATGGGTAACAAATGATATATGAAAATCATGTATATTCATCCCTGTCAAGCGTAAATGATCAGTCAACCGATCTCGCAGGACTACCTATTAGACAACTACTGCAGGACCCTGAAAAGTCAAACATCCTATCACGGTCTGCCATTTTAATTCTGTATGTTTTCCTCGTCATTCCTTTCATATAGGCCTCATGCTTGCTGGCTTGATAATAGTTTGACAGGTCCGCCAGGCTCTTGGCTGATTTGAGAGCTCATATCCACCCTGCTTGCTCCCTTGTGTACGGCCCCATCTCACCTTGCGCGATTCTTGGGCTGGACGATGATGAGTACTACGGCAACATGACGGCCTGTCTCTGAGCTCCGGGAAAATATGGCCAGTAGTTTGCGTCTCACTTGCTACGAGAAAAGACGCTAACATGTCGTTGGGCCCTTCGGTGTACCCTACCATGCATCATACCAAGTTCTTCTCCACTGCCAATGTGTTACGTGACAGTACACCTGCCTAACACCGGCGCGAGATGCTGATGTCAGGCAAGGTTTGCACATAAAGCAAGGGCACGGTATTTCACGTGGCTAGCTGGACAATGATCTCGTGCCATTCCGTAAAGGAACCCGACACTCTGGGTAGTACCAGGCCAATGGAACCTCCTATCTTGACTGCGAATTGTTTAGTTCAACAAGCGTCATCCCGCCATCTGCAAGGGGTAGGGATTGTAGATGAGGCAAGGGGGCTAAGCGCGTGTTCCCACGCTGTCATGTTCGATAAGGAGCTTACAGCTACGGGGAGGTAGTTCTGGGAGCTCTTGACTAAAACGATCATGGCATCTGCTCTGGGAGATGACGGGCTATGAATCTCACAGTCGTCATAACAAAGTCATACATGATAGCCATACTTCAACCCAGAACTTTGCCTGGTTCTATCCTAGATGAGCATTACCGAAAAGGGAGGTAGGTACCCAGGGCTTCATCAGCAGATCCACGTGTACCTGAAGTAAGGTCTTGCTCTATTGATTACTTATGCGGCAGAAGGGTAATAGTGCACTAGAACGTCATCATGTTGACAGAAAACACCTGGCGAATGGTTAAGAGGCCACACCCCGTCATCAAGGGGAAGTAGATTAGGTAGTTTGCTAGAAGAATTCAGTGATTTCTCATTGTGGAAGGAAAATACCACCGCTCCTTATCCTACTTACCTACTTGATTATGGCTACAACCACATACAGGTCTCCCACATACTATCATATATACCCGACACACGCAAGCACACACACAAACTAGATACCCACCCCTTGAGATGTTCCATAGCTGCTAATAGTACCTAACTGATTTAAATTATTGCAAGCCAATAGACCTTCATGACCACCTCTCCTCGAGCCTTGATTGTTTGGCTGGGCCCGAGACATCAACAACCGGTGTCCGACATCATCTGACATAATATAGATACGAATGATACATGTGAGCACGTAAAGACCCCTAATACCTCCTCTGCTCTTCTTAGGTAACGTGGGCTGTGACATGGTAGATATGAGCTCACTGACTCTGTCGAGCACCTAATTTGTAGGTAGGATGTTTCATACCGCCTCTATAATACGGAATACTGAGCCATGATATTAATGTCGTACCTCACATAAATAGTTGTTTTCGTAACCTCCTTAGGGGTCAGTAGGTCCATTTGGTTAATGTACAGGCGATGCTGTGGTACTCGGGTTTCCTTTGACACATATGTCGTGTATATTTGACGTTCATTTCATAGGTCTTGATTGCTCCTTGATAGGCATTATCAACCAGCACTCGTGGCTACCCCTTAGACCAACAAGGAATGGATTCCAACGTCTTTTACAAACTGTCATTGGGTACGTACCTCGGCTCTCATTATTGCATACTCGTGTACGTAAGGAGCTCTCCACCTTTATGCCTCTAAAGGGAGTCAACATGTAAAGTAAGATCGACCAAACTGCAACCCAGCCTCTTGCCCGTCAACCACACCGACAAGGCTAACGGCGCCTCGTCTGACCCTCACCCTAGTAGATACGCTGAAGACGTAGCAGTTTTTATACAAGTTCACAGTCAAGTCGAGTCTTTCGCCCTGAGCGTGGCTTATTGCCGCTTAGGTATCTACCAGCCCACCACTACCTAGGTACGGTTAGGTCGGTATCTTCCCACCATGGTCGCCATCTCCCGCGAACTCCTGGTTGCAGGACTCGTAACCATGGCGGGAGCCACAGAAGCTGCGACGCCGCTACGCAACATCATGTACCTCACAGGGTGAGCCGTTTGCTTCCTGGCACCCAAGAATCGTGTCCTGACACGTGGTATACAGACAACATCCCGTAGTCCCCGACCTTTCCCTCACCTCCTCGGTCACGCACGTGGCCATGGCGTTCATGAGCCCGGACATCTTCAACCGCGAGGACGAGGGGAACTCGACGTGGCCGCTGTACAAGAGCGTGTCGGACGTGCGGGCGCAGTTCCACCCTAACACCAAGATCATGGTCGCCGTCGGCGGCTGGGGCGACACGGCCGGCTTCGAGGTCGCCGCCCGCTCGGACGAGAGCCGGGAGAGGTTCGCGCGTAATGTGGCTGCTATGATCCGGGATACGGGTGCCGATGGTAAGGACATCCGCTCGACATCTTGTTCCCGTTTCTCTCTGTGAGTAGGGGTTGAAATTCGCTGACTCTTTCCTTCCCCCTTATCTAGGCGTCGATATCGACTGGGAGTACCCTGGGTAAGCAGAAAGCCATAGCTATATGTACTCACCTGGACTCGGGTGGAAAACTGACGCTAGACTGTCAGCGGCAACGGCGAGGACTACAAGCAAGTCCCCAACTCGGAGAAGGCGTGGCAAGTGCCCGCGTATCCGCCGCTCCTCGCCTCGGTCCGGTCGGCGATAGGGCCGACCAAGGTGCTCTCGGCCGCGGTTCCGGGCCTGCAGCGGGACATGATCGCGTTCACGGCGGGGACGGTGCCGGCGATCATGGAGTCGGTCGACTTCCTCAACGTCATGACCTACGACCTGATGAACCGCCGCGACAGCGTGACCAAGCACCACACGGGCGCGCAGCTGAGCCTCGAGTCCCTGCGCGCCTACGCCGGCAACGGCGCCCCGCCCGACAAGATGAACCTCGGCTTCGCCTTCTACACCAAGTTCTTCCGCACCGTGCGCGGGCCGTGCTTCGAGGGAGGGGATGAGGATGAGGGCGCGGGCGACGGCCCCGTCGGGTGTCCCACCGGCCTCATGGAGGACCCGGAGACCGGCGCCGACCTCGGACGCACCGGCGGGTTCTCGTGGCATGATGAGGTGCCGGAGGAGGTGCGGGCGTCGTTCGGTAGGGCTTTGGCCGAGGGGAGCTACGATGAGGTCGGTGGCGGGTACTACTACTGGGACGATCAGGAGGCTCTGTGGTGGACTTTCGACACGCCTGAGGCCATCACTAAGAAGTTCCCCTTGGTCGTGCAGGAGAAGCTGGGAGGAGTTTTCGCGTGGGGACTGGGCGAAGATGCGCCTGAGTGGGCTCATTTTAAGGCCGTCAATGCTGGTGTCCAGCGTCTGGCTAAGAGGAAAGATGAGTTGTGAGAGATTCCCCCTATGGGCTCGTTTAAAAGGATACGCATATTTCGAAACCCCTGGACTGTGTCACCGGGGATGTAAGGAGGCTACTCCTGCCATCGATTCACGATACTTGGAATAAGAAAACATTAACTTAAAACTTGGTTGGTTCTAAATTACCTCAATGTCTAGGTTCTAGGTAGGTCTATGCTCTACCAGTTATTATCGCTACGTACGCATCGACAGGAGCCGAGCCCCGTCGTCTCTCAGAATACAAAGCCGAAACAATTCGCATAATACGTCACCGTAGCCGCCCAATCCGAGAAGATGCCCTTCACGCCGACCTGCCGCGCCAGGACGTCGACGAGCTTGTACATGTCGCCGTCGGACCGCGTCCCGTTCGCGATGGTCGAGTAGTAGTAGTCCTTGTCGGCGGCGACGCGCGCGAGCGGGCCCGACCGCTCGAGCGACCACGTCACGATGTCGAGCCCCAGGCGGCGCGCCTCGGCCGCGTAGTCCGAGGGCACGTACTCTCCCCGCGCGTCGAGCGCGACGAGGTACGGCAGCGGGGGCGCGACGACGCGCACGCCGGCGTCCCTGTAGAAGGACAAGTTCGCGGTGGCGTCGGCGATGGAGCGGCCGGGCACGTCGCCGCTCTGGTCCAGCAGGACGGCCCGGCGCCCGAACTGCGGCTCGTTGGCCAGCCAGTACGCGACGTCGGCGAGGGAGAAGCTCTGCAGCCAGACGCGCTCGGGCGCGATACCGGCCGCCTTGTACTCGTCGACGAGCTGCTGCGCGTACCGCGCCTGCGTGTAGTCGTCCCCGAACGGCATGGGCACGCGCGGCTGCTTCAGCTCGCTGGTGAAGGCCAGCCCGCGCGCGTCGGCGCGCGCGATGAAGTCGCGGTGCGAGAGCACGGTGCCGCACGTGGCGTACAGGTCGGTGCGCCAGCCGGGGGTGCCGCGCAGGAAGTCGGCGGGCGTCGTCGCCGAGGCGTTGTAGCCGTCCATCTTGCCGCACAGGGTGCGGAACTCGGCGAGCGTGACGTCGCTCGTGCAGCAGCGGGCCGCGGCCTCCTTCAAGGTCCCGTTCTTGTCGTAACTAGCTGGCGTAAAGGGCGCGCTGCACCGCGCGCCCAGCGGCGTCGCCACGATGTCCGTCGTCGCGTGCAGGTCGCACATGTCGTGGCGGCAGACGAGCCGGCGGTCGCGCGTGAAGGCCACGTCGCACTCGAGCACCCCGGCGCCCATGCGCGCGCCCGCCTCGAGCGACTCCGCCGTCTCCTCCGGAAACTGCAGGCACGCGCCGCCGCGGTGGCCGATGCTGAAGCGCGTCGGCCGCGCCGGCCGCTCCGCGCACGCCGCCAGGCGGTCCCGCAGCGGCCCCTCCTCCATCGCGCCGACCAGGTACTGCGGGCGCGGGCCTAGCTCCACGTTCGTGATGCGTTGTTGCTGCTGCTGCTGCCCCGTGCGCGGGTGCCGGGCGGTCTCTCCTGGTGACCTGGGCAGGGCGCCGACCTCGGCCGCTGAGGCTAGGAGCCCGAGGGCAAGCAAGACGGCCTTCGTCTGCATGGTCGCTCGATTAGGTGCGTATAGCTATTGGGGCCGGGGATGGAGTGCTGACGGGCACGGAGAGGTCTAGTTATACTTCTCTCTCGCGAGACATCAGAAGCCTCGACGAGTCGAACAGCCTGGAGGAACGCATGCGTGCGCACGCGGTATCTTATAGGCTCTGGGAGGCAGAATCTGAGGCTCCCAATACAGTAAGGCTGGGTGGTCGCCAACGCCACTCGACGCTATAGAGCGTAACCTGCACATCGGGCCTGATCTCGTCAACCGAAATCCTGCTGTTGGTTGTCCAATGATAGTTGGTGCGCGAGACACGTTGCGGCTGCACGAGTGGGCTGGGCTGCATCACAACCACAAGGTTAAAGTTATGACACCTGTGCCAGTCTGCCATAGACCATCGTACAAGTACGAAGTAGGCATAGGGCCTTTCGATTATCTGGTGGATTGACTCGCTGAGATGTTTCCGGGCATCGGGTGTCTATCCGAGTAGCCTGGTTCTGTAACTTACCTCTCGTACATGCCTCCTTGTCCACTCTGTAAGTACATCGCTTATATGTAAGAATACCACAAGTTGATGGGTAAGTACGAGACTCGAGATTTCATCTCTGATTTAGTCCCTTACTACGGACATAGGAGGTAGCAGAGTTCGGCCGGCTGCATATGCGCGGCCCGCATGTCGCCCGCCCCATCGGGATCCGTCCACACCGAGCTCTCTACGAACCCACGTGCCCGGCTCCTACATTGTCTGATAGTACCTACATATCAGACAGGGATCAACTTCGCCGAAGCGCGTGCTGAGAAGTCGGATTGCAATTTGCTGATCTTACTGGCTAGCGAGAGCTATTTAACAATGGCCCTCTTCTAATGAGTAATTTCCCCAATTAAGGATGCAGTGCTTGTTCATGTTGGAACTTAAGACGCGATCGGAGCGAACTCCGCACGTTCGGGCCGAGCTCCCGGACTTGCAAATCGGGCTGATCGGGATTCCGCCAGGGCGCTACCACGCACCCCAAGGGCTTCCGAAGATATGAGAGTTGCGATGCCACTAATTGATGGTGCCACAGATGCCAAAGATATTGTTAAAGAGTAATATACCACGAAGTAACGACCACTATACTCAATGTCCCTGACCTTTACGACTTTCGAAACGAAGGCTTGGGCATTGCATGTGTGAAAAGTCGAAATTGATTATCAAATGAACACGCGACTGAAATCCGCCCAGAATAAGGATGCTCAGTGAAGGTCATTATTCCTTAGTTAGCATGGGATCCTATCTCTTCCCCAAGAATGTTTCTACTCGTATGTTGACTCCCGCCTGGTTAGGACTGTGCAGATAATCAGTAACTAAGACCGAATAGATCAGTCCATGGTACTTGTAAGTGATTTCGACTCTAAGAACAACTAGGTAACGGATGACGACTAGCAACCCATAGGCAACTTAATAAATTGCACTGTATAGAAGCTCTACATACCTCCTTCTTAGGTCTAAGGTCCTGTGATGGTTGTGGTCGTGGGGCGGACTGCCGCAGTAATGGACACGATGATGGCGAGTTTTATGCTCGTCTGCCCAGAACGGTTTTCTCGGGGAGCACACAACTGCCGTTCCGTGTTTAAGCGTTGGCAAGACTTGGAGAGGTCTTCCATACCTACCTAAACATCTCAGCTTCGGACCCTGCACTTCGTTTTACATAAGTAGTGACGGTCGCAGCCCTCGTCATCGGCACCAGCTATGGCGACATCGATGTAGCGTGACATTTCCCCAGACTCTCTCGGCAGCTAGACCCAGATAATTGGATATCTGTCCTGCATGTCGCAAATGTTAATCAAAGATCTCGACTATACCTACATAGGCGGTCTGACAAGGTTAAAAGGAACCCATGGCCCTTCTTCAATATGTATCCTCTCTCTTCAACTTTATGTCGCGCAGTTCAGTTCAGTCTGTGACAGCAGCACGCCGATGTCCGGACCCTCACAACTACGGAGAGCAGCGGAAACTGTCGAGACTGAATTCCCAGGCCCTTTCTCATACCACACCGCCTACGTCACGCTGCCTTGGCGGATCATACGACGTACCTGTCGCTCTTTTACTCAACTTGTCAATGAACGGAGATAGTCGGTGATATATGCAATGCCTTCGGTGCTTATTCAGTAACAGCCCATCGTCAGCAATAGCAGATCAGACTATAGCGGTGATACCGACAGGACGAACACTGATATCTATTTATTTCAACTTCGAACGGAATCCGGCACAGGTAATAAGAAGAAGTGCATACGGTATTTAGTCGTCCATGTGTCCAGAGTACCACTGCCGTCGATTAATGTTGCATTCAGCCCTGCCTATGACCCCTGTAACTACAGCGACTATTGGCGAATAGGATCACCTGAATAAGTCATTGCTTACTACCCACTTAGGTACTCACCCCAGCTATTACGTAGCCACAGGGGGACCTGTAAATCGCTATCAGGGGTCGGCAAGCGTCGGCGACAGCTTTTACAGCAAAGCGTCCCCAACATCAACCTCACCTAGGCCGTGTCCTCTTCCTACCTATTCAAGGGTTTCCCTCCTGTCCTCCGTCAATCATCGTTGCAGCCGCCCATTTCAGCCATTGCCAATGAATGCACCGGCCACTTCCCCGGGCTAGTTGGTAGCATCGGCGATGGGTAGGTCCCCGAGGTTGGTTATCTCTCATCAGTAACGGCTTCTTCCATTCCCATTCTCGTGATTCCTTTTCTCTTCGGCATACCCGTCACCGGACTTCAATCGGGAGCTTGTTTCCTGCAATTGCCGTGTTGGTTAGTCAATTCAACTGCGTCTCGGGTGTTTGCTCTCTCCCGCCCTTTTTTCCTCACCGTATCTACCCTAGGGCCTGTGTCACTGTAGACGCTGGGTCTCTTCATCGTTGGAGTCAACTTCAAATAAATCGCCTTTCCACCCCGTGTCTTCCAGCTCCACACGCCGACGGTTTTTCCTCTCGCGCCGTCCCGTCACCGTATGTTCCTGACTGCGAGTGGTAGTCTGGATTCAGCGACGCCATTGCGTGCTTCGCACTTGGGATTAGGTTCTTCGCGTCTAGATTCCTGACTCATAAGTTCCACATGATTTGTTTGCCTCTTCGCTCTTTAGCGAGCCTAGGAGACAAGCATTATCAGTTGGCTTGATTGCGAGATTCTGCGCTCGACTTAAATCCCTCGTCGACCAATACACAGCTCGTTACCCTATCCGCTCAACCTCGATTGATGCGGATAGTCGCTGGGTGCCTCGTCATAGCAGCGACGGCTATGGGCATAGCGCAAAGACATACCCACTGAACTAAGGGCAAGTCCCTGAAAATCGCGAGGTGGCGCCATGTCAGTACCAGCCTCCCGGCAACTTGGACACCAGCTCTTGAAGGCGGTTAGGCGGCCACAGCCAGCCTTCCGCCTCGTCCAAGCCCTCGAACCCCGGCCGTCTTTCAATCCGTATCCCAAATTCTTCAGTTTCCGTTCTGCATTTCGCGAAGCAACCTCAAAAACCTCGTCCGAGACCTCATCGAATACGTCATCCCGCCCACGCCGTCTGCGTCCTCTCCCGCTCCTCGCCGCCGGCAGTGGACTGCTTGCGATATTGCTTACCGTCCTCCAGCCCATCAGCCGCGAAGCTCTCGAGATTCCTCCGGATGCGACGCCCCAGTCAGCCCAACGAGCCCCTAGCGATAACGACGACGATGGCGTGCCACGCTTTCGACTCGCCGAAGTCAAGGAACATGGGCCAAAATCCGAAAGGCCGTGGGTGGTATATGGAGACAAAGTATATGATATTACCGACTGGATCCCCGCGCACCCGGGAGGCGAGGTGATTCTCCGGGCTGCTGGAGGGAGCATCGAGCCGTACTGGGACATCTTTGCTATTCACAAGTCACAATACGTCCGCGACATCCTCGAGCAGTATGTGGTGGGAAGGATACACCCGGACGACCTTGAGAATGGGCGGCCGTTGCAGGACCACATCGAAGATCCTTTCGTAGCGGACCCAGTCAGGGATGCGAAGCTACGGAAGATCACCGACAAACCGTGCAACGCAGAGACCCCCGCCGACGAACTAGCCGAATCATTCCTGACGCCCAACGATGTTTTCTACGTACGCAATCACATGTGGGTTCCGGTAGTAGAAGAAGCAGAAGCTGAGGACCACGGCATCACGGTTGAGCTACCCAACGGTGACAGCAAGACTTACACAATTCGCGAACTGAAGGAACGATTCAAGCAGCACACCATAACATCCGTATTGCAATGCTCGGGCAATCGGCGGAACGATATGACGCGTTATGCGAAGAAAACAAATGGCCTCCAGTGGACAGTCGGCGCCATTAGTTGTGCAAAGTGGGAAGGAGTCCGCCTGAGAGACGTACTTGCCGATGCCGGTCTGTCCCTCAGCGACCCGGGTGAGGATGCGCAGCACGTGCAGTTCTCCGGCCTCGAAGCATACGGCGCAAGCATACCGATCGCGCCCGCCATCGACCCGGCGGGCGACGTGCTGCTCGCATTCAACATGAACGGCGCTCCTCTTCCACGCGACCACGGCTTCCCCGTCCGAGTGATCGTCCCAGGCCATGTCGCCGCACGAGCCGTCAAGTGGGTGAACAAGATCGTGGTCAGCGACGAGGAGAGCAGCACGACGTGGCAACGGCGGGACTACAAGTGCTTCGGGCCCAACGAGACGAAGCAGGACTGGGACAAGTACAAGTCGATCCAGGTGATGCCCATCACGAGCGCGATCACCCGCACACGGCTAAAGCCTGCTGCTGCGGTTGTCCCGAAGAGCAGCAGCAGCGAGCCGACGACTTCTACGCAGATGGACGATTCTTCCCACGGCGGCGAGACGGTGCAGATCGAGGGCTACGCCTACTCGGGCGGCGGGCGCGAGATCCAGCGCGTCGACATCAGCCTCGACGGCGGCGAGACGTGGGACCAGGCGCGCCTGCTCGACGACACGGGGCTCGAGAGGGGGAGCCGGGCCTGGTGCTGGAAGCGGTGGGAGTACGAGGGCAAGTTGCCGGCAGCAACAACGAAACCCGACAATACAACGACCACGTTCGTCGTCAAGGCCACCGACGACGCGTACAACACGCAGCCCGAGTCCCACAAGAGCATCTACAACCTGCGCGGCAACCTGGCCACCGCCTGGCACCGCGTCGACTTCGACTGCGCCGCGGCGCCGGGGGATTGTGTCAAGGGGAAGGGGAAGGGGAAGGACGGGAAATAGTCCATCACAGTCGGCAGAGAGACAGGCCGAGAGAGAGAGAGAGAGAGAGAGAGTGTGTGTGTGTGTGTGTGTGTGTGTGCCTGTGCGTGTGTGTGTTAATTTGCTTTCAACACGGCGATAGATAGAGTGTTGTGGCAAGATATATCAACGGCGACGGCGCAGCAGGGCGGGCTGGCGAAGAAAGAAAAAAATCTATGGCGTTTCAGAGCTTGGGAGCCCGAACATGATTTACAGCATAGCGTAGGGAGCCGCTTGGAAGATGTTAGATGTGTTTGTTTTCCAGCGATATTGGGACGACTCGGCTTGTTTCTAGCTAGACTGTCTATTTTTGATACTGGCATTTAGATCCTTACTTTGCTTAATAAGACATAATATATGCTCATACTGAAGGTTGGTCGATCAAGCTGAATAAGGTGATCTGTGTGTGTATCGTATCTTGCTGTTCAACTTCTGACATCAACACACTAGGAGAACCAATCAACCTTACACAAAGCTTCCCTAGGCTCTGTATACCATGCTTCCGTAGATATTCTCTTTTGTAGTTGATTAGTATTTCATTAATAGTGGTTTTTATAATTACACCATTCGCCCATCCATCCCTTCATCTCATCCATCCATTCATTCATTCCCACCACGTCTTATTTTCATGATTTTAACCCTCCCAGCCAGCGCACCCACACTCATATTTCGTACGAGAGCGTAAAAAAAAAAAGAAGTCCATCATGTCCGTGAAGTCGTCATCAATCTACGTAAAGGGTATATTATGGATTTCGTGTCGTGGTCGTGTCATCGATCGGTTGGTTGGTTGGTTCGTCGTTCGTTTGCTTTGTTCGTTTTCGTGCTACCTAAGCACCGACGCTGGCTGCGGGCTTCGGCTCGTGGCCGCGGCTGCGCAGGTGCGCGAGGGTGTCTACGACGGCGAGGTAGGTGAAGAGGGCCCTGTGGCGTGCGCATTTGTGTTAGTTCTCTGCTTCTTCTTCTTCTTCTTTTTGTTTTTCTCCAGATGTTTTTTAGAACTTCAAACTTCAAATCTCATCCACCTCCCAAACGTATCCACCTCCCTCCCCTCCAACTGAAAAAGCCCAGCACCCGTATCAACACGCACAAACACATGATTTAAGCAGCAAGAAATGACGATGGATTGAAGAAAAAAAAAACATACCACAAGAAGAACCCAAACGCGACGGCGGCCTCGGCGGAGCCGCAGAAGGAGTCGGCGCCGCAGCTGTAGGGGCCGCCGACGAAGACGGCGAGGGCGATGGCGCCGGCGAACCAGAAGACGGCGGTGACGACGTCGAGGGCGAGGGCGGCGACGGCGCGGAAGACCCGGGCCGCGTGCCGCGGCGCGGCGCCCACGTACGCCAGCACCAGCAGCGACCAGACCGAGTTGAACAGCATGAAGTTGACCCGGTCCGGGCTGCGCCGGTAGGCGCCCCACCAGCCGCCGGCGTCGTCGTCGTACTCGCTCACGACTTTTGCGCGCAAGAGGTCAGTCACCAGTTAGGTACTCGTGTATGTCCCGGGGGGGGGAGGGGGAGGGGGGGGGGGGAGGTAGGGAGATCCATAGGACCGATGATGGAGACGTACCGTAGGCCGTCAGGCCCAGCTCGACGATGGCGAAGAGCGCCGCCACGATGTGCACGATGGTGATGATTGCGTACGCCATGGTGCAGGGTTGGCTCAAATGCTGTTTTTGGCTTATTATCTTCGATATCGGATAGCGTAGCCGCAGCGGATTAGGACGATTAGGTAGGTTAATATGTAGAAGTATCGCAGCTAGCGAAGATATCGTGGACTCGGGCGTCGTGGCGAGGGCGATGGAAGCCCAAGGTAGATTATGTCTGTAGCTACCTATGCAGGCAGATACGTAGGTATGTATGGGTCAGCAGCTAGGTTACACACAGCAACAGAAGAACATATGGCAGCGGAAACGGGCCCAAACAAGAAATACGGGCAGGATGGTCAGTAGTTTATATATGTAGGGCGCCGAATTATAGCAAATTCCATGGCTATGAGATGACATGGCAAGACCAATGACGGGGTCATCGGTGGGCTGGGCAGAGGCGCCGTCGTCCAGTGAGTGAGCACCATCGACGACATCGAGGCGGGCGCGCGGGGGCAGCCAGCCAGCCAGCCAGTCTCCCCTCTCATTAGGTACCTCCCCAGTGCCCATTCAAGTACAGTACCCTAGAGTATCCCATCCATCCCAGCCATAATCCAGTTCTTGCGTGTCACAGGCAGTTCGACCTATCGACGTCCAGCAGCGATGCATGGATGGATGGATGGATACCGCCTAGATACCTACCTAACCTCCGCTATACGCGATATGCCCTGGGAATAGCAAAAAGGCAAAACCTGGAACAGGTAGCTGAGCTTGTTTGGTCCTAGGTACATGTAGGAATACTGAGCCCATGACGTGACGTGGACAGACCAGACCCTCCGCAAGCGATAGAGTGCCGACTGCCGATCGCGAGGACCGGGCTGAGCTTGGGACCGCATGTAAATGTGTCCTAAAGGGGACTAACCTAGACTACATAGTCCACAGAATTAGTCGCCCACGCCTTGAAGGGTCTTGGTCAGGTGGACAGCCCGACCCGACGGACAGACAGACAGCCAGACAGACAGCCTTTCGGATTTCACGATTGATGATGATGATGATGGTGATGGTGATGATGATGATGCACTCTCTTTAGTTGTACCTGTAAATGCACACCCAATAACCTTCAGCGGGATTTCTTCCATCATGTGTCAAGGCAGGAAAGTTCTCAGGTTGAGCTTAAACGGTCCTGCAAAAGTATTATGTGAGATAGGTAGGTACTTAGGGTAGCAACGGATGACTGGGCTAGGTCCGACAGCACGGGCGTCCGGCGTCATAGGGCTTAGATGGCGTTCACGTTCACCTGTTACGTACCTAGCGCTGAAAGTGACGCCATTACATCCAGGGTCTTTTTCTGTTTCGGGTAATACGACGCTTCGCGCTGCCACACGATTGGCTACGCGGCATCGTCAAGTGCCGACTGGAGCTTCTTTAAGCTGTTGGTGCCCTACATCTGTAAACCCAGTGTTAACTTAAGCAAGACTTAAGCAAGACTTGTTATTACGTAGGCGGGTATTTGAGTTAAAAGATGTCTTTACATCGCTGACGTCTTCAGTCAAAGTCAGATATTCTTCCAGCGATAGATCATGTCGTATGTCTATGTCGAGAGTGCCCTTTTCGTGTTTAACAGTTAAACTCTCTGGGGCAGCATTTCGATAGGTAGATTCATTAGGGACGGTCACCACTTTCTTTCAGCGTCGAGTTGGTAAATTTTCTCCGAGTAATTACGATAGTAAATCGTAGCGTATGAGAATGGATACGACCCGTGTCTAGGGGCATCGTATACAAATCACTTTGGTGCTTATCATAGTAGAGCCGAATTATATACCCATGCATGCTATTAGCATTTATATAATTTGTGGCAACTTTGTTTATTGTACTCGCAACTCCGCTATAGGGTGTCTCGCTTATCTCTAGTAGAACTACTAATAAACATGTCTCAGGTCCTAAACGTTTCATTCTCGATAAAGAGATTTTATTTCTCTCACGCTGAGCTACCTATCTCGATATCCAGCGATTAGCGGCTTAGATCTAGCTAACACTAAAAGAGAAGGTGACTATAATAGTTAAGGTGGACTAAGCTGGCCAACCTTAGATAACTCAAGATATATGTGAAACAGCCACTACAGTCTACACCGCCTGCAGGAAATACGACACCACCAAATATGCACGAGGGAATAGTTATCTATTCATTGGAAAGATGCTACTCCACATCTCCAAACAGGTGCCGGTCTGCCGAGTGTGAAAGTGAGAGGGTTGGTGAGACCCACATCGTTATCATCTCCAGTAAATAGGCATATCCATCAAACATAGGACCACCTGACTGGTGTACTCCCAATTTACCATGGCATCTAGTTGAGCCTAGGAGTCTTCTCGGTTCCCTTGCAATAGGTACGCAGAACCTTTCCAGAGTCACGAGCTTTGTCATCCCGTCATTTCGAAGACTTGACGGTTCTCATGACTAAAAGAGTATTGCTTTCCTATTATCTCCTCTGGACCCTCAGTATCATTGGCAACACAGGCTTATACATATATCCCAATTTCAACGGCTTCAGAAGCTTACGTAGGTCGGATGACAAGAACAGGTAGCACAAGTTTCTATTAGAGACTGGGAAATTAAACACTGATTGATACCTGCGGATATCGACGTGGGATATGCCCTCACCATAAAGCGCCTACGCACATCTTTGAGGCAATCTCCTGACTACCTATTTGCCGGTACATTTCTTCCACGCTACGTCGGTTTTATAGTATGGGCTCATGGTTAGCGGGAGGCTTCGAGATTTTCATACTGGAACGTACAGCGTGGTGTGGCGTGGTGACTAGACCAAGCACCTGTTGAGTCCTCGTTTCGTGAGTCGCTCACACATTGTTATCAATGTTTCTCATCAGCGTAGGCGTTATGAGTTTTCATGCTGCTGTCTTAAGTGAGATCACCTAACTACTGATCCTTAACATACTCTGTGGTTGATATCACGGTCGTGTTAGGAGCGAAATGAGCCTAGCATGAGTTGAGTTAAAAAGTCTTAAAATGAGCCATACTTCATCTCAGGTCCTGTTGAATTGCCAAGAATAGTTTACACGTATCTTTAATTTTTTATGTCTCGCAGAGAATACATCCCAATAACAGAAAGTCTGGGCCGGTGAGGTGACTCGGCACAGGAATTGGAATAGTCTATCCCCGTCTATGATGATATCTCGCAACCAAACACCAAAGATGCGGCCGGCCCATGAGTATCAAAAGAAAAAGAAAACGCAAAATGCCAACGCTGTCTCTTTCGAACTCTGATACATGCTAACGGGCCCCAAATCCGACGCCGTAACGTTTTGCAAGACAAAAGAAATAAACGTGGCTGTATGCGGGAGCAGTCAGTCAGACAGACAGACAGACAGACAGCTCCCGATTTTACCAAGCCGTGTGGCCGCCGTCCATGACGAGGTTGTGGCCGGTCATGAAACTGCTAGCGTTGCTCAGGAGGAAAAGCGCAGCTCCCTTAAACTCGCTAGTTTCGGCCAAGCGACCCACTGCGGAGGTAGGTAGGTGTAAGTCAGCGAAAGGAACGACCCGAGCAGCAACGACAAGATATCAAACAACAAACTTACTCATGTTCTCGCTCTCCCACTTCTCCCGCAGTCCCGGGACCTCCTCGAAGTTCTTGCGCACCATCGGCGTCAGGATGTGGCCCGGGCTGATGCAGTTCACCCGGATGCCGCCCGTGCCGTCCTCCCGGATCGGCGTCCACTCCATCGCCAGGTTGCGCGCCAGCTGGATGACGGCGGCCTTGGAGGAGTTGTAGACCTGCGGGAGTCCCGGCAAGTCAGTAAACGTATACCCACAACGGGGGGGGGGGGTAGAGAAAATGCGCGCGCGCGCGCATGCGCATGCGTGTCAAGGTGGCCAAGAGCAAGCAAGGCTCTCGGACACAAAAAAAAAAAAAAGCGGAAAACTCACCGGCGATATCAGCCCCTTGTTCGCGACGGACCCGGACATGCTGGCGATGAAGCACATGGCGCCGCGGCAGCGGTAGCGGAACATCTGGCGGGCGGCGGCGGCGGCGGTCATCATGACGCCGGCGTAGTTGATGTCCATCATGCGGGCGAGGTCCTCGCGCGCGTAGTCGACGGCGGGGCACAGCTGCTGCACGCCGGCGGCGCACACGACGCCGTCGAGCCGGGAGTGCGCCTCCGCGATCGCCGCCACCGTCCGGTCCAGCCCCGCCGTGTCCTGCACGTCCTGCTGCCGGTAGCTCAGCGTGCCGCCCCACTCGGCCGCCCGCCGCGTCGCCTCCTCGAACCGCCCGTCCGCCGCGGGCTCGCGGTCGAAGCAGTAGACTTTGTGTGTGCGCGTTCGCGTTAGCCGCGTATCTAACTAGGAGGTAGGTGGGTAGGGCATTGTGTCCCCCGAAACGTGGTCAGTGGGGGGCGCCATTGCCACGGGGTGTGGGATGCGTGGGGGTTTGGGGGAGGACTCACCATTCCCGCCTGTTTCCGCGAGCGCCTCGGCCAGGGACAGTCCCAGGCCCCGCGCGCCGCCCGTGACGATGAAGACGCGGCCCTTGAGGTCGAAGTCCGCCAGCCGCTTCTGGCCGATGTTATCGTCAGGGTGCGGGGCGTGGCCGGTCGCCGGGTGGGCTCGCGGGTCTGGTGGTGAGACCGTCGGCAGTGTGATCTTTAGAGGTTCGTGTTCAGAGACGGCGACGGCGGGGCTCGGCTTGGTGGACTGTATCGATCGCGACGGCAGTGTTGATGCGCCTACGGACACCGCTTTTGTGAGAGTAGAAGATGCGCGATAGCATCCTCTGCTGAGTGTTCTCATTGAGTGAGACATAGTGTTGTGGTGTTCTCGGTGGATAGTGATAGGTATGGTAATTGCGTGTTCATGGCATCAAATCACTTAAGGTTAGTCGGAATACGAAAACTTTAAGAGAAGTCTACAGGCTACGGGTGTCCGATATTTATGTGTCTGAGTGTGTATGAGTGTGAGTGCGTGTGTGCGCGCGCGCGAAGTGTCTACTTTCACGATCAGCGGGGCTAGAAAGATCCGGAGTTAAAAGCCCGCGCTGGTGGAAAACAGTGGTTGGCGGCTGGACTGATGTCACCTCGGGAAGACATACGCGAAAGAAAGGCAAGGTCCTTGCTAGAAGTATCGTGAAGATTTTTTGCCAAAGCGTCAAACCGGGAGCATGTCCTAGAACCTAGGGGCAGCAAGGCCTTGCTTGCTTGCTCGCCCGGCCTGTCAGCTCAGTCAGCTGTGGTAGGTACTTCGCGGCTTCGTGCGAATTCCAAGCCACACAAGATCGCCGATGAGACATTGGGCGGGACTCACGGGAGTCTCGGCACGTGCTTTCTTGTGTCGCCAGTCAAGATGCAAATCGTGACGGTGACGTCGGTCATGATCCTGGCCACCTGGGCATGGCAGGCGGGAGAGGCAAGAAGTCGTGGCAGGCCGGCATGGCAATTGCTGTCGATTTTGGTGAAATGCGAACGGGAATCCCATCTCGATGGATCGCCAAGAAATCCAAAATAGCAGGCCAAGCAAGTTCCACCCGCTCGGATACCGATTCCTATCCGCCTTACAATGTACCTGTCAGGCTTGCATATTGACATATCAGAAGTCTTGCCAAGCTCTCTAGATGGCTGCGGGACCCTGACTAGACCCTAGATAGATTAATTTAGGGGCGTATCCTCCTCATATCTCCTTTGGGGGTTCAGCTTAAAGCGTTTGATAGTCTCAGTTAGTCCTTAGCCTTACTGAGACAAATTCCCAAAGGACATGACGGGACACAATCCTGTTGACATCAACAACGGCGAACACGCCAGGCGACCGAAGCCTTCACCAATCGGAAGAGGACGGACTGCCAACCGAGCAAACGGCGAGGGACCCCAACCCGGAAATCAACTGTGCAACTGATTGCCTTCCATTGCCAGCCGGCAATCTTCGCCGAGCCTCGAGATTGCATCATTCTACTTACCGGAGCAAATGCTCCTGGCCTATCTAAGCCGACGGGCGCTCACTTCGGACGTGAAGCCGCCAGTCTTAGAGCTATGCCAGAAACACCCTCTGTTTCTATAACAAACGTTGATGATAAAGCCAGGGGTGAGGGGTGGTCCAACCCTCTCATCGTCGGAGGAATACATTGCCAGATACCATGTAGGTAGGTAGATACCGTAATAATGAAGGTCAGAATCCGTTCCCCACGGGCTTGTAAGCCATACGGTGGCTAAACTCCTGCTGCTAAGCCAGGCAACATGTGTGTGACAATGCGCGATGGCAAATACTGTCATAGTAATCGGGAATTAGACGGTCTATGTCTGGTACCTGACTT
This sequence comes from Xylaria sp. JS573, assembly GCA_000966885.1. Classification (NCBI taxonomy): domain Eukaryota; kingdom Fungi; phylum Ascomycota; class Sordariomycetes; order Xylariales; family Xylariaceae; genus Xylaria; species Xylaria sp. JS573. The sequence goes on along the minus strand of JWIU01000002.1, from coordinate 535,235 downwards.
CTGCACTTACGTGCGTAGGGTAAACGCAGACAAGGGTCGGGTGTTAGTCAACCCAGGCACCTAGATACTCCGACCGACTTCCAGGAAGTGCCATATCACATGGTGTAGCACTATCTTGGCCTATCCTTTACCGTGTAATGCTGGCAATGACGCACTCAGATTGGGCAATCGCCTATCATAAGCGCCAAACAAATGCGCTGATTAAATTCTAGAATCCCCGGCCCCCATCACAGAGGTAGCAGGGCAGCTCATCATGGCGGCATGGCGATCGCGAGGTCGTACAACCCGGCGGCGCAGTTTGTTTCAGACACATGACCTGACGTCAGTGGCGGCATTTGACGGGATTATGTCTCATACAGACGGAGCCTAATATCTTCCAGAGATTCGCTAGGTATCTGTTCATCGGTAAGCAATATTATTTTGTTTGTCGGTGGTTGGTGGCCTCGCGCTTTGTGCGGCACGGCTAGGGCTGAGTGGGAGCAAGTATGCAAGGCTTTGTTTGCTGTATCTCCTTTTGGTCTTAGACGCACATGTCCGGGTATATGCCAACTTCGCCTTTGCCATGCACTTGTCCTTCAAGAGGCGGAAGGCGGCCCCCAAGTCATACCATCTAGAAGGTTTGGAAGTTTCGTTTGCTCCGGGACACATTTTGAAGTACAGCCTGTTGGTTGTACCAGTTATGTTGGACTTCTAAGTTCGGCGTGTCAAGTCGCGGTTTATTCGCCCTATTCCAAGCTTTGCTCATTTGCCAGACACTTGATCAGGTATCCGAAACGTTCCGGCTCGAGGAAGTGTCGAAACAGATTGCCAGGACGACGATTCGCCGGCTACTGGAAACAGAATTCGAATGGGTTATGGGGAATGGTTAGGTTCAATTCCCGGCAGCGCTGGTTGTTCTCCTCTGGCTCGTATGTGCGTATGGCTATCTCCTGCTCTTCCGACTCCAAAGTGTCGGTGGGATAAAGGGGAATGCGAGGTTCGAGTATATATATATGAACCAAAAAAAAAGTCAAAAAGAAACAAGAGGCGGGAGACGGACTCGACACGCACCCCTTGCCGAAAAGCCGTCGTTTTCAACCCAAATACAAGTAAATGGGAATCCCTAGGGTTTTTCTATCAACTACTTTACCGCCACACCAGGTAACGGGAACGTTTTGGAAAGTGGTCATCTTATTATGCCTTATAACCCTTTTGCTGACAACGGAAGGGGCGACCACTTGGCACCACCACATGCTACATGTAGTATAGGTAGGTAGGCAGGCAGCTACCTAGGTAGGTACCTAGCATGTCGATACATCTGGTGCGATGTTGTTGTACCTTCCACCCATCCGAAGTATACCTAGCTTCAAATACATTCAAAAATAGCATCCATCATCACCCATGGGAATATTCAGGTACATAGCTAGCTCTAATTTGCGCCGTTCCTATTATGGCTGAATGCCGCTGGTGATTTCAGTATGGGCTTGTTTTATTGTACGGGAGACAGGAGAGTGACCTGTGTACAGGGAAATCATACCGCAATTCTGTATATATATATATATGTATGTATGTATGTATGTATGTATATATATCGATCGTAAAGTTGCATCTCCACTGAAGAAATGACAACAAGACCTACTATGCGTTGTGATCATTCCTGTAGACCTAACCAGTAGCTGTAGTGTTTTGTCATTACACTGCACCACTATCCGAGACTCTAGTGATAGCAAGATAAATAAAGTGATGCTGTAAATTATAGTGAGGTATACATACACATGACGCTTCATACTTTGCTTATATAACATTTTATTAAATGTTATTATGGTCTTATAGTCTCTGACAGGCAGAGTCCACAAAAGTAAACTTACTGACAAAAGGTATGTCACATACACACACTCTCTCCGTCGCCAAACCATACGCACACCTTATTTAGGTAGTTTTAGTAGTCATTGGTAAATTCCAAGTATTCCAGCTAGTGCGATCCTAGAGGACACTACCATATATACCCGGGATAGTGAAGCCTAGTGCGATTGGTATATGTATCTGAATCATTCCACTCTAAACATAGAAAGAAACATTATCAAAAGCCGTAGGGGCTTCAATGTGTTGCTCATGAAAGACTAGACATCTATACACTAGACACAGTGAAAGACAGGGTTGTCATGTTCAAAAAATGATATAGGGGCCAAGGCTCATGTATATGTTTATTGGAGGATTACCGGAAAATATCCGGACTATAGTCTCTACTAGGGCCTTGTGTATTCCTTCTCTCAATGCGTATTTATGTCTCGTGCGTATTATCTCAGAGTCTACTCGTAGATATATAGTGTCAATTCCGAACGTGTCAGTGAGTTTTATAATACATTGTTAAGTCCAAGGTAATCTATGAGAGCAGGCTTCATTCCCTTGAATACGTACAGCCGACGGCTATATGTAAGCCCGTACCGATGGATCCGGCTAAGGTCAAGCCATCTTAACATATAAATTCTCTGCTACATCTCTATACTGAAGCTTTGCAGTCGCCATTGTCGCTCCTATCTACTTCATACTAAGAGCCATGTGATTGCCGTTTAGCCGTCAATAGCAAGAGCACATTTGCTCTCATATGCCGAATATTAAGGGCTATGATTAAGTAGCACACAGTGCCTCATTATATTAGATTTAGAAGGCAGTGATACGCCCCAGACCCTTCATTTGGTTGCTAGTCCCCCGGCTGGTACGTGTGACTTCGTCTTCGGGGTCCGCTTAGATCTAGTCTCGACCCGACCAGAGTAACGGCGCGTGGAGCTCCCAGATTTATGTTTCACCGTTTCACGCGCCGGGAAGTTGAGCCTCAACCTCATTCACTTTACATCTAACAGCCCAAAAGCCCTACATCGACTGAAAAGTTGCCCCTTTCGACATACCTAGAAGCTGATATAGCCAAGTCTCTATCAGGTCTATGCTAGGAGTTATCGATGTTGATTTATTGCATCCCTGCCTGGTGTAATCCAGATACGTCGTATCACAACGTTGGCACCCTTTTGGACTTCTCTTGTAGCCGGATACACAAGTACCTATCCCATGTTGATAACGGAATCATCCGTATGTGACAGAGTGACATGAGTCTTCGGAAAGCATGTTTCCTCAAAGATTTGTTCGCTCCAATCACACATTGAAAGAATCAAAAGCATTGAACGAAAAGAACACAGCATAGAAGAGCAGTGACGATGATTTCGCGAGCACAATCCCGAGAAAAACGGAAAGGGGTATCTGTCACATCAATCGAAATTCGGTTCTCAACGGGTGAGTGAAATAGCAGAGAGCGTCCATGGGACAATATGAGGATACAAATATAGGGGTCCTTAGGAAAGCCCGTCTGATTCGTGTGGATTTGGTACCTCCCGAGGCACTTGATAAGGGCTAGATAGATCTTTTCCGTCATGTGGAGGGACCGCTTCAAAATTCTACCTGGACAATTTCGTCGCTTTGAAAGTGATTAATTGAGAATGATCACGCGTATCTCAGGATTATATGTATAACATTTCTCTTCAGAATTCTAGTAACATATCGGTGACACAAGCGAACGAAAAGTCAGATTAGAGAGTATTACTGTATACTTAAGCGAGACAGCTATTCTGACTGTATAGATAGATAATCTGACTGTGTCCCACATATAGTAGATATATAACCCACGCTAGTACAATTTACTAATATTAGCAGATATCTTATTTAGCAACTTGATAGCGCAAATTTTTTTTAATTTTACCTCTTAATCTTATTTCCCAGCCTCAATCTCACTTTTTAATAATAATAATTTATAATAGCTAAATTTGCTAATTATGTATTTTTTGCTAACAATAATAATTTATTAAATAAATCGCTTAATTTTTTTATTAAAAATCTCGAATTATAATAACTTTTTTTTAAAGTTATTGAATTAATAATGTAATAAAATTATTAATAAGCCGAATTTAATTTTTTAAAAATTTATAAAGCCGCAAATTTTGTAATTATATATTATTGTAATAATAATTTTTTTTAATTATTTAAAAATCAGCTAAAATCGTTTTTAAATATTTTAAAATTAAAAAAAATATATTATTATTTAATAATAAAAAA